>CM060954.1:108621553-108724053 GCA_030765055.1 Mantis religiosa | reverse complement strand
ATCTGTGCCGTCAAGTCCTTTAGCTTAGCTATCATTATTTGCCGGCTATTTGTGAACACTTGCCGCGCTATCCTTAACTGCTTATGCCAGCTCTTTATTACCCGAAAACACTATCCGCCGTCTGTTATCTATTTGTACCGAAACTTTAATGCCCGTTACCGCGACAGTATTTGCACAGTTTGCGTCTTTCCCTTTGTGTTTCACAAACTACAGAGGTGTTTACTGTGTTCAATTATCGTCTAAAAGGCGTGCTTGGGTTATACAGACTAGGTCAAGATATTGAAGATGGAAAAAAAAATTGACGGATGCTAGGAGACATCACAATACATAAAAAAAAACTCTATAGTAGCCAATCAGTTTACATCGTTACGTTCTCTAAACCGAATCTCCTATTAAATAGATAAATTTAAGATATTGGCCTTATTACAACAGTTTTTCTACTCTTAAAAGATTGCCAGTTTTTCCATAATTACTTGATTACTGAACATCTGAATAGCTTAAAATATAAACAACTCGGAACGGTATTATAACGATTCTGTAGCATTTGAAAAGAAAGGTCTGTTATGCCCACGGTTATGCCACATAAACGCACCAATCACTGTGAAAATTATAAAGCCCTAACATAACTACACAAATTCAAACGTTAACAGTAGTCAATCGTATGAATGTTACAACAACTGAGTTATCAGGGTGACTGCGAAGTCACAAATGAGTTTATATACATACATCAAAATGGACAAGCGTTAGCGTTAAGCTCACAAAACATCACATCCACCTTCGGCCTTCTATTTTAATGGTTTTTGGAATGACTCCTTACCCATGATCTTACACATGTCCGCTGGAGCGTTAGTACATGACAAAGGGGTGTCAAAATGATCTCATAAACAGAATAGCCTTTTGACTGGCTAATTTCTCTCTAAGCGAACTCAAACTTAAAATTAATGACCTTTCATGCTTCTAGTTTACCTTTAATTCAATGCTTAATTTTATAATTATGTTATTCATTGTGAAAGATTTCATTAAAATACATATCATGTAGCTTTGAAGTTTGTATTACCTTACACTTAATTTTCACTGCCCATGGGAACATACAATATGGTTTGAAAACAAAAAAGGACATAACTTCCTCCGCCTCTCACATAGGGCGCTGATGTCCTACCAGCTGAGCGCCCTTAAATACGAGGACTTATAAATTAAGAATGATCATAATTTTCTTACGGTCATAACTTTTCGCACCAAAATTTAATTTTATTATATTCTGTTAACTTAATGTGAAACAAACACGCCCTAGCAATTTCACTGTTGGTACTCCTGGTCCCCGCCTGTGAGAACCAGGTAAGTCCAGACATGTTCAGTATCGCCTACTGCTGCAATGGAGGCAACATGCAGTTCAAGTTGATGTTAGAGGAAAATCTGAGCTTCTATCAAACGTAATCACTGCTGATGAAACTTGGCTATATCATTTTGATACTAAGTCCATATCAGGCGAAAAAGACCACATTTCCGAGAAGCAGGCTAGATGCTGCACCACGATAATGCGCGACTGCATATTGCCAGTGTTGTTGCTTAATGTCTTACAAAAATCAACGTGAAGTACATCCCTCACCCTCCCTATAGTACGGATTTAGCCCCATGTGCCTTTTTTCTATTCCCTAACTTGAAGATACGCCTTCGTGGGAGGCATTATCCATTATCAGAAGCAGTGGTGAAGGCTGCGGAGGCGATTTTAAAGGATCTCTCAAACAATGGTTTCCAGCATGTCTTTGAAGACTCGTAGAAACGCCATGAAAAGTGCATCGCATTCAGGGGAGACTATTTTGAGAACAGGTATCAAAATTATGAGGATGAGTAAAGGTACGTTCTCAAAAAAATATTGTGATCATTCATTATTGAACAGTCCTCGTACATTTTATCATTATCTCTGTTATCCACCCCTTACACTATACTCTCTTCTATGATTTCATTTATTAGCTTTCTCAAAAAGTGGAGATAACGATTCTAAAGAAATCACAACTCTAAGGAAATCTCGATTCCAAATTTTTGTGTAAAATATTATGCTTCCTTTACCTGTAATATGTAAGCGATAAATTGACCACACAGACAAAATAAACACACACACATACACAACAGACCTGTCAGATTTATAAATGTTTTTCATTTTGGTACCATATATCTGCCTCGTCTTAAATTCAGTTTTACTTGACCTCGAAGGTACGACGCCATTTTCTAGTGAATCTTAGAAATGTTCTTTTCAGTGCCTTGGAGAAATTTCTCTCTTTTTCGCTTTTTCTCAGCAGGTAAGTAATTGGATACAACAAGAGATTCTTGTTCTCTGCATACATGTTTGATTTCTTCAGACAGCAGCATTGCAGCATCTTCAATTACGCCAAAGAGGGAAAACGTTAGATGTTTTTGTTTGTGCAAAAAGTGAAGGGGATGTAAACAAAGGTAATTTTGCACTGAGAAAAACCAAATTTATTTAAAAAGTAGAATCATAATCATTAAACATAATCAAACATAAACATTACGCAGAAACATATTTTTGTCCTTAAATAAAGTGTTTGTAAGACAAGGCATAATCACCAGCCCTGCACCAAGCTCATTTACCACTTTTACTAATTATTTCGGGTCTTAATTTTCTCTCCTCCTTTCATCGCTCAGTAGGATTAATTCTCAAAGCAACATCCAACAAAATTCCATAAAAACATTATTTCATTCATTATGCATTCAAAATGAACCCTTTCCTTAATAAAGATAGAGAAAAATGAATAAAACTTTATAATATTTTGAGAGGTATCAAAAGAACAGTTTATTTAAAATATAACTCTTAAATATCATAAATATATGAGTGGCTGCTCATCGATTGGCATAACTAGTTTGAAAGAGCTGATTGAAGAGGGCTTGGGACAACAACAAAAGTTATTTCTAAGTTTTTATAAAATTATTTTTAATATAAATTAATCGTTCTTCTACACTAGCAGTGTGTAGGCGAAGATTTGGATAGTTCGAGTGACACTGAAAAATTTAATGCTAAATGAACAGTTTCCATCAAAAGTGAAGACTAAGTATATATATATATATATATGAGAGCCCCTAGTGGTTTACCGGGAAGATATGTGTCGGTTGAAGTCAATTACGTAAATTTTACATGATTATGGCTATAATCAGAAAGTAAATTCTTTTATTTTATATGTGATTTTAAAATGTTCTTTAAAATGTGTTAGGCTTACTCCTGTGCATAGCTCCATTGGCCCATAAGTGGAATCATAAAAGCAACACTTTGGAACAATCACTTACTCTGCTAATTGTACTTTACGTTTTAAGGAAATTATAGTGTAAAATATCTTGTTTGGAATTTCCTTGGCACGTATGCTTCATATTTTAGCTTTATTTTAAGGAAATAATAGCAAATACTTGAAGGTGGCAAGTTTTTAGGTTGATTAGCTAGATAGGAAATTAAATTGACAAAATGCACACTTTTTATTAAACAACAATATGGAAAATTTATAGAAATGTTGCAAGCAAGAGAAAAGGTTCGTCACTCTGTATCCTGAAATGAATCCTTGTGAATGAGCTTGAATAAGTCAATATAAACATCGTGATCTTCCATATGTGATCTTCCTAGGCCACATCTCCAGAAATAATTACATGGGAGAACACAAAATGGAGATTAATATTGGAACTCTAAATATAAGGATGAACATACTGGAAATAAACGTCTAAAATGTAGTTCTGTATAATACTCATTGCCTGGAAAAACCTGGAAAGGGTTACAAGAGAGAAGAGCAGGAAGGAAGAAAGGAATAGAGTGTATGGACAAGACCAGATTATCAAAGGGAGTGCTCTAGTAAGGCTTTCTAGGGAGTGGAAGTGAAGAAAAAAGTTCTAAATTAGTTTTCTCGACTTTACCTTCTCTTAGACAGAGGTTCCTGTCTCTTAACAAATAGTTTAAGACAGCAATTTCAAACTTGAAGTAAATAAAATAAAATTTCATAAATATGCAGCTACAGTTGAACAATTTTGAAATATCATGATGGTTGAAAGAGATTCTTATAAGAGTATTTGCAACAAAATTAAATACGTGGATGATACGATGATCTATGTGTGGATTATCTGGAAGCCCCAGGTTGGGCAGCCTTGTGCAACGGTAGTTATATGTGTGGAGTTGTTGCAAATGATGTTCTCGCAGCACTACTTTGGGAAGCTATATGTAGCCGAGATGTTTTCCTGGTTCCTGGTAGGGTTGATTCTACGTCGTCGAAGTACGACGGTGAAAATGTTGGAATGATGGTCTCTTCCTACATCTGAATATTTTACCCACATTTGTGCTCGGTCTCCAAATCTACTCCAGTCGGTGCATGAGATCTCTGTAAACTCAAGTGTGGTCGTGAGTAAAGGAATTAACTTATTTTTTAAATCAATTTAGAAATAAATCACCGTTATTTAATTTTGAAATTCCAATCTTTTAATTCACTTTAAATGCTTTTTAATATTTGTCGCACAAAACTTTACACAAGAATTGTATTGCTTTGTTACAATTTTCCAGATGTCAATTTTAAGTCTTTTTACTATATTTCGTCCTTATACTAAATTGTACGCCCGTTCCGTTTGACGTTCCCAAGTCTGAAGATGCTATCTTTTGTGGCGATATTTCCACCTTCCCATTATTCTAATATAAAATAAACTAATAGATATTACTTATTTAGGAGCTATTAATAATTATGTAAACAGTTTACTTAAAAGCAAATATCTATGATATTTATAATAGTATTTGCAAGAAGGTATCATATGTATAAAAGAAATATAAAATTTAAATGTACACATTAAAATATATAGGCTTAGTTTATCCGGATTGTCTGTTAGGTTTGGCAAGTAACGGGAAAACTTCCGCTGTTGCTTATCCCTTAGCGTGGTCAAAAGGGTTAATGGCCTTGCCTTTTGTGTAGCCAAAGGAAGAAATTTACCGTTTTTTGGGGAGTTTAGAAAAGGTCAGTATTGGAGGAGAATCAGGACAGTCTGGAGAAAGTATGTGGCAGGGAGAAGTGCTATGCCGTAGCAGCATCAAGCGACGTTAAGAAATTTGCATCTATTGAAGCGCGAGATGCATCCGCCGATATCTAAAATATTCTCAAATTAAAATAAGTATTTTAAAGCTTCAAGCATATATAGTTAAGAATACATTCCGCGAGTGCCACCTAAATTATTAAAACCTGCAAACATCCGGGTAACTCGACGCCGAAACGAAAGAGTAGACGACATTTTATTCAAGAACCCTGAGAAATACCAAAATCCCCTGTCCAACTACAGCACCTACTCCTTAGTTTACTAGCGATACTCATACTCGTCGAGGCGGACCCTGTGGTCTCCTCGACCACAACATCGACGGGTACGACGGAGGTAACAGATCGTCGCTTCGAAGCCCTACGGAGCGAGTGACCTTTGAGATAACGCATATCTTTGAGCTAGCCGCATATCCAAGATCATTATTGTTTCTCCTTTCGCTGCTATAACTACCAAACAACACCTTTCTCACTGGTTCGCGTCAATTATAACAACCAATACCACCACATTGAATCATGTCATTTACACATTGCGTCATATCATGTTCCAATAGATTTCACACTTTCATTTCTTACGCATATTAACATTTCCATTCCGATCTTTAAACTATTATTAAACACATTTAAATATATTCAGTTCTCGGGGCCTAAACTAAAACAACTTTTACATATTTCTACAATTTCAGAAAATGTTGTATTACTTACGTATGTTTTTCAAAATATCTGGACAGTTACTGATAGCAAACATTATTTCAACAGCTAAGACATCATTCTGTATATAGAAAAAGGCAAATAAATGTATTGGTGTCTATATTTTTTGAAACAGTAGAAACCAAGATTTAAAATTTTACTTTGTAAATATAAGATGGTTAATCTCTGATCGAACTCAAAGTAAACGTGCAGAATTTCAGACTTTTGACTAACCAGATATTTAATTCCAATAATTTTTTGAGATTTCAAAGGGAGAATGAACTTCTTATCTTTTCTATCGTGATTTTATGGATGGAACTGGGAACCTGAAGTACACATGTATTCTTAACATACTGTTGTTATAGTACATTAAAAAATAAAACTAATTTAAAAGGTATAACAAAATCATATGTGCCTATTGTATCAAAAGCGATGCTAAGGACAAAATTATTTCACAGAGAGGTATTTAAAATCCATTCTACTGAGGCATTTGTAGGCTGCAAAACGTTTCTGTTGAGCCTTCATTAGCAACGAACAGTAGTTGCGACATTTGATTACTAGAGGGGATTGTGATCGAATTTGCAGCGTAGCGTGACAATAACAGTGTAAAGCCGGCAGATGATCCGCGGCTCTTGATGCTCTACATGATTAGCTTTAAATTAGGCGTGAAGTTATATTAATCCTACAAAGGTGCACGCGCTTACAGGCAGTAGCTCAATCTTTGTCCATGAATAGATGAGGAAACTTGAATTCAATCAACATTATGCCACATTCGCAGTCATCTATTGAGGCAGAAACGTCTTTCAAAGCTAAAAATAACTCACGATAGAGAATAATCTGACACACATGCATAACTTTAGCTTAAACACTGAGATTATTACCATCCTGAATATATTGTCGTAATTTTTAGCTGTATAATACGAAGGCTGTTTAATAAAGAATGATCACAACTTTTATTGAAAACGTACTTTTACTCATTCTCATAATTTTTATGGTTCTTCTCAAAATAGTCTCCCCTGAATCCAATGTACTTGTCCCAGCATTTCTGCCAATCTTCAAAGGCATGTTGGAAACCATTTTTGAAGGATTCTTCAAAATCGCCTCCGCAGCCTTCACCACTGCTTCTGATGATGGACAATGCCTCCCACGAAGGTGTTTCTTCAAGTTAGGGAATAGAAAAAAAGTCACATGGGGCTAAATGCAGACTATAGGGACGGCGAGGGTTGCACTTCACGTTGAATTTTGCAAGATATTCAGCTACAAATTGGCAATATGCTGTCGCGCATTATCGTGGTGCAGCATCCAGCCTGCTTCACGGAAATGTGGTCTTTTGCACCTGATATGGACTTGCAATGTTTTCAGGACATCCCTGTAGTATTGTCCAGTTACTGATGTGTATGTAGGTACAATATGCTGATAAAGCATTCCATGATTATCAAAGAATGAGATGACCATAACTTTCCCAGCAGAAGCAACCACTTTTGCTTTTTTGGGGGTTGGTGATGAAGGAGATTTCCATACTGAGCTTTGCTGTTTGCTCTCAGGATCAAAATGATGTAGCCAAGTTTCATCAACAGTGATTACGTTTGAAAGTAACTCCGGAACTTCCTCTAACATCAACTTTTACTGCATGTTACCTCCATTGCAGCGGTAGGCGATACTGAACATGTCTGAACTTGCCTGGTTCTCACAGGCGGGAACCAGGAGTCCCAACAATGAAACTACTACAGCGTGTTTTTTCACATTAAGCTATATAATAAGATTGAATTTTATTGCGAAAAATTATGACCGTAAAAATATTATGATCATTCGATACTGAGCAGCCTTCGAATAAAAATATTGCAAATAATAACGGCCTTTTGCCTAATTTAAATGGTTGTTGTAAACATTTATTATGATTAATAATAATAATAATAAATTAATGGTACAAAAACGCCCTTCGTTCCATTATTCACACTAACATGACTTGTAGGCCATGGACCAGTAGTTTATTCTCCAAAGTTGTGCCGAATACGTCTTGTTTGGACTCCCCCTAGACTTGTACCCACGGCTTTGACCCCCTGAGGATGCCGGAAACAAATAAAATCTGCATATCTAATAGCCCAGCGTCTGGAATCTATACCAGGCCTTATTACGCAAACATTTTTCACTTTATTCATTTTAATCAAATTACACAAAACTGTTTACAAATTTTGCACATATAATCTACTTGCTACCTTAGCGAACTTACTAAACCTACAGATTACTGGATTCCAGTAACCTTACAAATCTATTCATCTAATCTACCTAAAATAATGTTTCTTATACTTTACTTCTACACCAACAATATAAATCGAATCTACATTTCTACTACAGCTTTAATTACTATAACAAACTACGAAAGACTGTTTCCTACAATTTTAAAATTTCTTCTTCTATAACTGGTGGTCAAAGCTTCCTCCTGCTGGTATCCATCTCCTAAAGGAACTAGCATCAGTAGATGAAGCTGATTCATCAGCTCCAGATATTCTGGTTGTCATCTTTCCTCTTCTGCATATTCAGTTGTGTCTGTCCGCTCTGATACTCTGCATATATCTCCCCTGGCACTCCTTGGATTCTGGTCTTCTTTCCGATATCCATAGCTGGCATACTTTACTTATTGGTTGTGTGGCTTAAATCAGGTCTTCAAGTCTGTATCTTCAGTATCTCGTATTTCTCTCCGACGATCTCTTAAGTAATATTATTTTCTCGTAGTTTGAAATGTTCTTACATATCTTTCTTGAAGTCCTTTTTTGCTGAACATATATTCCTCTAACAGCTTAGCGGCTATTATTTAAGGCATGAATATTGTCTAAATGTGTGTAATCTTCTGCTTCTCTCAAGGTATTCCATAAACATTTTCCTTAGTTTTCTTCAACCGTCTTCTACTAGTTCACTATATCTATTGTACTAAAAAATAACATGTTCAGGCAATTCTAAACAGTTACATAGCTCACATAAATCTGAGATCTTCTTTCCTATTCTTTTTAAATATACATTAGATGGACCAGTCATGTAACAGAGTGAAAAAGTCCTTTTCTTGGTTGATGCCGAACGTAGTTTTCGGTAAAAAGTTGGAAGATAAACCCACTGGACCACGGCCTACAAGCCAGGAAAGAATGAATAGTGAAATTAGCAACGCCAGCCATGAAAGCCTTAACATTTATGAGCCCTTCCTTCCTCTATCAAAAGGCAGATAAACTCTGGATCAGAAAGAGAGAGTAACCGGATTGGGTGATCAACCTGCAGCCTAATGTGAGAATGAGAACGGAAATAGTATGAAACCAGAGCGAAATGGATGAAGGGAAAGTTTGTAATGGAACAGTTGATGGAAGAAATGGCTGGGGTATCAAAAGAACCCGGAGAAAGTCCAAGAAAACACCGCTTCTTTGATTACAAATTCCGCTTGAAGTCTCTGGGACCGAACCTTGGTGAGAGGTGCCCATCTTAACACTCGGCCCCAGTGGAAATAAGAACTTTGATTTCAAATACTGTTTCTCTTATCTCGGAGGGTGGCCCTAAACGTGCTTCTTAATGAAATGTTGATTTGAAATATTTATATCGCATGCAAGATATATTTCCACTACTTAGCATATATCGTAGATATAATAATACATTATTAATTTTCAAACAAAAGTAATTATTAAATGCTAATACTTCAAGAAATGTTTGATTAGATTTCGCTGTTTAAGCAAAATGTAATCACGGCTTTGGTACATTCGTCTCCCAGGCACCGTAGCTTTAGATAACCAGATTTCATTATTTCCATAACTAGTTAATGTTTCAAATTGCTTATTTAAATAAAAGTTACATCCCGCACATTATGTATATACGGAGATAAAAGGGCAGGAGAATACCTTTTAAGGAAGACATCCTCCTTAGCAGAATACGCTCAGTTTTAACTCTAAGCGCGTTACACAGATCCTTTCATCTCTGTCTGCCCTGGGCAAAAACGACATCTCCCGCGCAGTCCGGACATGTATATATGTATATAACCATTTGACATTATCTCAATACAGCAGAGTGGGGAGGTCTCCGTCACAACAACTAAGTAATTTAAATGGTAATTGCAGCGGCAGCATCCTCCACCCTCCTTCACCTCTCGAGTTCGTTCTCTTAACTATTAATAAACAATGAAGATAGGTCTGGCTAATAGAAGCTTAACAGTGTTTGCGCTCACGTTATAATACACCCATCATCACGCATCCGGGGCGATTGCTCCCAACCCTAAGCCGCGAAGTAGCTTCCGTCAAACAGTGTCACATTCAGCAGGGCGATCTATCTTTAGTGAACCACAGCTCGCTTATCATCCATTACTACACAGGGCGTTTCACTAAGGTCCACCGAACAATGAAATGATTTATAGCTCAGAGTTACATAAATACAGGTATCCAAAATTATTGCTGTTTGTTTATGTAATGCTAAGATAGGATTATACTGCGTTTGACCTCCATGAATTTGGTCGGATATAGTCATTATAGGAATAATAAACCTTGATTAATTCACTTAAAGTATTCAAAATACACATTTTTATGTATTTTTATTTTTTGAAATATCAGTTATGTTAAATAACTGATATTTCTTAATAACAGTTGAATTAATGTAAAGTGTTGCTGTTAGTGGACAGCAAATGCTATAGGAAGCGCATTTAACTCCGTTAGAGTTACATTGTTGCAGAATAAAAAATGTAAAGCATTAAAATGTCATTTAGTGTATTTTACACCAGTCTGTTAACTAAGAGGGCTGGTAGTAATAATTTTTCGGACTTAAATTCAATATTATATTCTGTTAGCTTAATGTAAAACAAATATGCCGTAGTAGTTTCATTGTTGGTACTCCTGGTTCCCGCCTGTGAGAACCAAGCAAGTTCACACATGTTAAGTATCGCCTGCCGCTGCAATGGAGGTAACATGCAGTTAAAGTTGATGTTCAAGGAAAATCCGGAGTTTCTTTCAAACGTAATTTCTGTTGATAAAACTTGGCTACATCATTTTGATCCTTAGAGCAAACAGCAAAGCTCAGTATGGAAATCTCCTTCATCACCAACCCCCAAAAAGGCGAAAGTGGTTGCTTCTGCTGGGAAAGTTATGGTCATTTCATTCTTTCATATTCATTGAATGGTTTATCAGCATGTTGTACCTGCACACATATCAGTAACTCGACAATACTACAGGGATGTCCTGAAAACATTTCAAGTCCATATCAGGCGCAAAACACCACATTTCCATCTGAATGCTGCACTACATATGCGGCTGCATATTGCTAATGTTGTTGCTGAATATCTTGAAAATTCAACGTGAAGCGCATCCCTCACCCTCCCTATAGTCCGGATTTAGCCCCATGTGACTTTTTTCTGTTCCCTAACTCGAAGAAACGCCTTATTGGGAGGCATTATCCACCATCAGAAGCAGTGGTGAAGGCAGTAGAGGTGATTTTGAAGGATCTCTCAAAAATTGTTTCCAGCATATCTTTGAAGACTGGCAGAAACGCTGGGATAAGTGCATCGCATCCAGGGGAGACTATCTTGAGAAAGACCATCAAAATTATGAGGATGAGTAAAGGTACGTTGTCAAAAATAATTGTGATAATTCTTTATTGCACAGCCCTCGTACATCATCTTAGATGTCATGGCGTAGCTTCCACAATTGTTAGTCATATAAGTGATTTGTGATTTTTAGGGTACTTATTTGTTAATAGAGAAACGTCAAAGGAAAACTTATTGGGTTAACTGATTTTGTAGTCAACAAAATTCGATAATTCCACAGGAAGAGTTAAGATTATAGGTCAAAGGACATAACAGTCAATTTAACAAAAATTAAGTTGGAAATGTTATATTCACTGAGATTTGTATACTGTATCTTTTCATTCACAAAGAGTTAGAATCTCCAACTAACTTGAAATATCAGACAGTGAGTTTCCTTACCCGCAAAGTTACCATTTTATCAAGGTTTGGATTCTTTTAATAGATCTAACATTTGAGTAAGTTTACTTTAGTTTCTTATTCTAAAATGGTTCCACACCCAGCTTCTGTAGACTTTCACACTCTAAAGTGTATTGATGTAAACATCTTTCTAGACATTCTAAAACTGAATGCAAAGAAGGAACATCTACTTAGACACATGAAAAGCTTGTTTTTGATGAAAATATCTTCTAATGTTACCGTAAACTAAAACAATCACTTGAGGGAAAATACTACTAAAAAGATGCAGTCTATTTTGTGGAAAGTTATATGAAGTAGCGAATTCTTTCATAAGCCGACACTGGATACGATAGAGGATCTGCTGAAATATTACACTAAATGTACGGTTGGTAGGAAGCTGAAATTCGATTGTCATTGCATAATAAGTGTAATGCATGGATTATAAGAGCTCAAATGGACACTGGTACGTTTGATTTCATTGTATTGTATATTATCTGGTATAACTGTTATCTATTTGAGATTATGTATGGTTGACCCAATTTATTAGGGAAGCATATTAATCATTACCACATATTTAAGGAAATCTCTTGAAGATAAAAAGGAAATGACAACAATAATAAACATAAATAAAGCTCAGCAAAGAGAAAGCACTCTGTAATGTTTACTACAATTTGAACTGTAATCTCAATTATACGAGGTTATAGCACCTCCTGTTTTCTCAGGACTGGGACCAGATAGGATTTTCTGTTCTTTTTTTTAAATACACGTGGACTCTTTGTGAATCCGTGACTGATGGCAGCATTGCACAGAGCTTAGAACTGTAGTGGCAGCGACGAGAGTTAGGACTGTTTTTGATACTTAAAATGGCGACGTTTTCTTTGCAAGAACAGCGTGTAATCATTCGTTTTTTTTCCATTTTTGTGGTGTAACACCTACTGAAATTCATCGCCAGTAGAGTGAGGCATGTGGTGATGGTACCATGGATGTGTCTAATGTGCGTTCCTGGGTGCAACAGTTCAATGAAGGCAGAACATCGTGTGACAACAGACCAAGACAGTTGCAGACATCGCCTCCAAAATTGGCATTTCTGTGGGTTCTGTTCACACAATCCTGAATGAGAATCTGAAATTGCTCAATCGGCGAACCTCCAAAACAGCGTTCTACACTGGCGGGAACATGTCGTCAGACCGGCTGGTGCGAGGCCGTGACTGTCTTGGTTTGCTGTCACACGATGTTCTGCCCTTCATTGAACTGTCGCACCCAGCAACGCATATTAGACATATCCATGGTACCCTCACCATATGCTCCACTCAACTAGCGATGAATTTCAATAGGTGTCACACCAAGAAAATGGAGAAAACGAATGATTGCACGCTGCTTTTGCAATGAAAACGTCGCCATTTTAAATATCAAAGACAGTCCTATCTCTCATCGGTACCACTAGAGTTTTATGCACTGTACAGTGCACGTATTCACAAAGAGTCCACGTGTATTTAAAAAAAGCAGAAGTGCCTATCTGATCCCAATCCTGAAAAAAATAAGAGATATTATAACTTGAACGCACGTCGTAAATGCGTCACATTTTCACATGTGAAAGCGATGTCTTTTACTTCGCATAATTTCAATCAATATGTTAATTTACATGCCTGTTCTTGATCATATACAATCATGGATATTGCTAACTTCAGTTTTAGTCTTCATCATTCCGTTCATTTACAATAATTCATTTATTTGATCTAAGAAAATGTCATGTCACCCCTATTTCTAAATATACTTCTGCACACTACGTCCAACAAGAGTTAAACTTTAAGGTTGTCTTGCAGCCAGATGTTTGATATATCTAATTTTATCAAATTCGAAGAATGCTGGTCATGCAAAACAATGATTTTAAATATGTGTAAATAACCTCATTTAGGTATAGTTACATATGTTCTCTGAGTTGGTCTGTTAATGTTGAGATATCCTTGATTATTTAGCTCATGCCTGAGGATGTACAATTAACATCCTTATCTGCAACAACTGCTAGCACACATGCATACCAGCGTTAGTTGGAAGCACCTTTCTGCTTTGATGGTCACTATGGGAGGGAGAGTAGGGGAATAGTTAGGCACTTTGGGAGTTCTATAACCCAAGATGGGTTATACCTGGTAGAAATTGAACTGAAGTTGCCTTTACAATAGGTATAGAATTCGTCTGTGTCATTATTTTAATCCTTAAAAATTCCTTTTCTTTTTATCTTGCAACTAACTTGAGAGCATCATAGCTTTACATCTGTTAGGTCTGGATGTTCCTTTCGAACATAAAACTAAATATATTAGGATACTCTATGGAAGGATATCCATTTAGACCCGAATGAAATGATTCGCAAGCATTTCTGCTCAATTTGTCGAAACATTAAATACTGCCCACATCTTCAGGGGGAGACGACCTCGAGTTTATTCATCACTGCATTTATTTCAATGTTAAAAATTCAAACATTCCGAATCAACTTCAGTAAAACTAGTCGAAAAACTAAAAGGACTCGTTTCTATCGTCTTCAGATCCAAAAAATTCATAATATCGCGTTTGATTTTTTGCCGGCTCCATAAATGACATATCAAAGAGTAGTTTTAAGTGCTATCCTATTTCGCCCGAAACATTGAGTTTTATTTTAATATTTAAGACTAAGAACTTAAATTCTGCACTATACACGCAGCCAAAACAGCCATTTATTTCTGTCAAAAATATTTTTGTATGGATGCTGAGTTCAAAATTAGAATATCTGATTGCTGGAAAGTAGTGTAGGTCATTTTTATACATTCCGCAGAAATACACTTATATGTCACTGAGTGCAGGGAGTGGTTGTATTTTGTGTTGGCTGTACAAATATATTGATTGCTAATATATAATTTGCTGTAAGATGTTCAAATTCACGATAAAAGTGACAAAAATGCACGACAGGGCACATGAAACAAATTCCCACACTTTTACAATGTTTATTTATTTATTATCCAATTGTTTTATTCCTATTTTACCCAAAGGTATATTAGGAATATGGTTTACAAATTTATGGATACACAACAATTTACAAAAAAACATAACAAATACAATATCAAGCTGACAAACAGTAAACATCAAGATGAATCATTTAGCGTAAGAAATATTTTGTTTAAGAAAGCCATAAAATATTGATAAGTTTTGTAATTCATCAGAATATGTGTAAGTGGTTTTCAGAAAGTGTAACTTAAGGATTGAAGCAATAATTCAATTTCGTATCTTTCAAAACAGAAAAACGGGCAATCAAATAAAATGTGAGTGACATCTTGAACATCATTTCCACAAATACAATCACCTGTGGATTTTATTTTGAATAGAAATAAGTAAGCTGAAAATTTGCCGTATCCATTTAAGAATTGAGTGAGAACATAGGATTAACGAATTTACATTTATGTCTGTCAGAAACTGTTGGGAAATATAAATCCTTAGTCAAAGCACCACAATCACCTTTTAACCAGTATTCATTCCAGTCGTTGATGATAATCTCCTTTAATGTTTGCCTCACATAAGGAATGGGGCATAGAGTGTATGTCTCCGGAAGATCTGAAGTCGCAGCTGTCAATGTTGAATACTTTGATGTGCTATTGACATGATGAAACCGCTGAGAACTCTGTAAGGTACCACAATCATATCACCAAACGTTTTGTCTATGATGGTTACCAAACCCAAGAGCTCCGGAAATCAGTAGCACTCTGTGTTTCTTATATAATGGTGCTCCATATAGCATTGTGCACAATACTTGTAGCATGGCCAGGGAGAGGCATGATGCAGTGCATATACTAGAAAATTGTATGGAGTACTCGAGAAAGCTGGTCTGAAGATCACTGCGCAGAAGACCGAGTACTTGGTTGTAGGTGGCAATGGACGGGACATCGTACTCAGGGTTGGGAACCGTTGAGACTGTCGACCGTTTCAAATATTTGGGGTCAGTAATAGAGCCGTCTGGGATGTGAAGCAGATATGGATAGTGATTACAGCTGGCCAGAAGTGCAGTGCGCTCCCTAAATGGGGTTTCCTAGAGTTGGGAAGTTTACCTGTGTACCAAGGAGCTTATCCATAAAGCTGTGGTCGAAAGCATTATGATGTATGGATCGGAGGATTGGTCACTGTCCCAGCGACACGCGGAGGGACTTTGTGCAGTAGGAATGGATGGACTCAGGCGAAGCTACAGAAAATTCTGGTTGGATAAAGTACGGAATGAGACCATACGGGATATCATTAATCAACCTGAGCCAGTTGTCGGCCAAATAGACAAGAGAGCCTTGGAGTGATACGGCCACCTAAGAGGAACGCTCGAGGATAAAGAGCTAGAAAAAAGCTTTGCATTGGTTGCCAGGGGACCGGATAAAGAGAACTTCCCGCTTAACTTGGAGAGGAGTTGTCCTCAACGCCATGCGGAGATGAAACCTGATAATAGATTGTGGGAAGGCAACCCCAGATATGGGAAGGGGCCCGTAAAACAAATGAATAATACTCCTAAACAACTGAATCATACCATTCCTCGTAGGTAGACTGAACGTTATTCACTCATTACCCGGATCTGAGTATCCTGTGATTTTTATTTTGATATATTTAAAAAGGAGGTTTTATATAATACCAATAGATGATGCTCAAATATTGATATAACGACACGTTCTGTCCGAGAAAGTAATCCAAGTAAAGTCCTTGCCAAAGTACAAATAAGTTATTTGAAGAGGTGCAAAGCTTGCAGTTGTGCAAATTGTGGACATTTTGAACAACAGAATATGTGGTTTATCAATTAGATTTCATTAATTCGTTTTATTAATTAACCGCATATTGGTTGTTACTAGTTACTAAATTTATAAGTTTGTATTGCTAATTACTTATCTGTTCTGTATTTACAGCCATGACTGCAGTGCGAATTTCGATAGGTTCTGTTGCGGAAGAAAATGGTAAATCTAACAGATATTGTGATTTTAGTTATATTAGTGAAGAATAGATTAGTCCCGCAGTTCATTCAGTAGAGCACCTATCTGCCGTGCTGGAGGTTCCGGATTCGATTCCTGGCGGTGGGGGTGGTGATTTTTCTCCGAGCAAGATAATTCCTCATCTTTCCCTTAGTGTGGAAGTATGAATGAGAGTGCGAATGTTTGCGTTATCTAATGATTAAAACCCAAAGAGTTAACACCTTCGATATGTTCCAAAGGAGAACGCCCCCCCCCCCATATGACCTTTGGAGTTAAAGGCGAGGTATAAATGGAACAAAAAATGATGAGTAGTTACACCCGATGCCCGATGTAGACCGCATGGCTTGCGGGCACCCAAGATAACCCAGGACCTAATCCTAACAGCAGCAAAAGCTGAGCTCCACATTTTCTCCTAAGCTGTTTGGCATCAAAATTGCCAACCTAAATTTCAGAAACAAAACACCAGGGTGCTAGAAATTGCATCATATCTTTTCATTCGCAAGGTACAATTACAGTAGCCTTAAAAATTAATTCCAGCCTAAAACCCCACAAGTCACCCTACAACATCCCGAACAAACCTTACCTGCGGTTAAACCCAAAACGGGTGGGCACGCAGCAAAAACCTTCTGGCTAAATACAGCCAGCCAGGACTACCTCTGGACCTCTGGACGAGCGAGCGACCGAGTAGTTACATAATTGAAAGATTTATTTATTTGCATTCTTGTTAAACTTTTAGTGCGAGTGTAACATATTTACTCGCTGTTAATGCTGAAAGAGAAAGTGGAATTGCGCTTCCAATGCTACCAGATTATAGGTTATTATGCAACAATTTATCTTAACATAACCTATTAGTATATGGATCGGTTGAGTTCTGTGTTCCCCTTGCAGTTTATTACGATATACGACCAGAACCAAAGATTCTTTCTAATGTATTATTGAAATGTATTGTAAAGGCTTTTGCTCCATTGATGGGATATTAATCTGGATATTGTTTTGGTTATTGTGATATATGTTAATTGTGATATTGGCACAATAAGCTTGTGGACAATATTAGGTTTCAGGGATACAAGGAATATATGGAGGTACATTCACTTGTGCATGTATTAGTGCCACCTGTTTCTCTTAACGCATTTGGTATTACAATCTCTTGAAAGCAATACCCTAATCTGTCATGGCACAATGGGCTAGAACGTGGTAGCTTTGGTTCACGGCCAGTAAATATCGCCATATGAGTGGGACATTAACGCTCGGTTTTCTTTCAGTGTTCACTAGACTTCTAGTATGAGATAAGGATAGCACGTAAGATTTTCAGATCGAGGTCTGAGAGCCACTGAGTATTTTCCAATCTCCAGATTGTAGTGATATTTCCACATACCTGTTATTCTAGTATAAAATAAGTAATTATATTTTATTCATTCAGGAATTATTAACAATTATGTAAACAAATATATAAATAGCTATATCTATGATTTTATAATAATATTTGTACGAACGTGTCATATATATAAATTATGAATAAATGTTGCAAATCTCGAAAATTATAACCAAGAAGATACACAGGCGTAGTTTCTCCGGATTTTCTGCTAGGTTTCGGGGCAACAAACGGTACAGCTTCCGTTGTTGCTTACCCTTTAACGTTGGCCATAAGGGTTATTGGCCTTCCTTTTTGTATAGGAAGAAAGGAATTTACCGTTTCAGGCAAGTTTAGAAAAGGACTGTGTTGGAGGAGAACGGGCAGTCTGGCGAAGTCGTGTTAAGCCGTAGTATCAAGCTACTTGAAGTGCGAGGTTCATCCCACGCTATATGGAGTATTCTCAGATTAAGATAAATATTTTTGAGCTTCAAGCATATATAGTTATGAGTTCAGTTCGCGAGTGCCGCCTAAATCACTGAAACCTGCAGGCTTCCGAGTAACTTGACGCAGATACAAAAGTAATTACAAGACTTTCTGTTCAAGAACCTTGAAAACCCCCAAATTTCAGTTCAGCCACATCAACCACTCCATAGTTCAGTAATGATATAGATACTCGTCGAGGTGAACTCTTAGATAATTGCGCCTCCTCAACCACAACATCGACGAGTACAACGAAGTCAATAGATCGTCACTTCGAAGCCCGACGGAGCGAGGGACCTTCGAGATAACGCGACAATATGCATCACTGAGGTAAGATATTCATTCCTTGTTTTTTTATGAAATGACATGCATTATGTGGTACACGTAGTTTATGTACTTTATTGTCTCTGTTTCACACACATGCATTCATGTTATATGCATTTTAGGTATTATTTATTAATTTCTCATTTCATTAACTTCGGTTTGAATTTATCAATGGATGAGATTTTTTGATGACAGGAGATAAATTACTGTGCAATTTAATGCCATTAATATATTACGAATTATGTAATGGCGGAAGCTGGATAATCTTTATTTCGAAAGGGTAGAGCCAGACTGAAAAATTCAATGCCATAGCCGGGATTTGAACCACGGATCTTCTGGTTTCCGTCCAGCCGCTCTAACCATTTGAGCTACTATGGCTAACGTGCCAACATGACATTAAATTCTCCAACTGACTCGTGTTGGCACGTTGGCCATAGCAGCTCAAATGGTTAGAGCGGCTGGACGGAAACCAGAAGATCCGTGGTTCAAATCCCGGCTAAGGCATTAAATTTTTTAGTCTGGCTCTACCCTTTCATTGTGCATCCTACACACGGCTAGTGTGACAGAACAATTAATTTCCGTTAATTGTACCTAATAGTGGTCCGAACTATAAAGCCCGGGCCTTAAAGTACTTGCAGCATAGTAAGTCGCCATTAAGGCAGTTGTCTCATGTGTTTATGAGAACTCCTAGTGGTTTACCGGGAGAAACACGAGTCAGTTGGAGAATTTAATGTCATGTCGGCACGTTGGTCATAGTAGCTCAATGGTTAGAGCAGCTGGACGGAAACTATAAGATCCGTGGTTCAAATCCCGGCTATGGCACTGAATTTTTCAGTCTGGCTCTATCCTCTCATAGTGCGGCCTACATAGTCTAGTGTGAAAGAACAATTAATTTCCAATCTATATTTCTTTTGCACAACTGTGTTTATCCTGTTTTTTTCCTCAACTTTGGATATATTTGTTTCTTAACATATATTAATATTTCTAGTATATATAATATACATTAAAACAAAAAAGTATTTATTAACTAAAATAGTTCTTTACATGATTTTCTTATGCCTTATGCCTTTAGACAGTATAACACTTTCTGAAATTTTAAAAGTAGTATCATCTTATTCCACAAAAGTAAAGTACTAAACCTTATTATACTAAGGACACTCTAACTATATCCCTTAAAATATTTAGTGAAAAATACCTCGTCCAGCTTTGCTGCTAATTTCTGCACATGCACATTCTCTCTTGAATTTTAATCCATATATATTCCCAGCATTGTAACATGTTCTGCACAGTTTATTTGTTTCTACTCTATTTTTAAATTGTATATATACTAATTTTTATTTTGTAAGTGGCGAAATAAAATACCACCTCAATTACTACTAGTAGACCTGTTGACTTTAATTACTTTTGGGCCCTTGTAGGAATTTTAATGCATGAATTACGTCCAGCGGAGTTAGAATAAAATTATAGGGGCATATTAGAATATTTAAGATTAAAATAATTCTTAGTTTCTGTAACAGGATATGCACATTTTGATAAAAGCATAATGAGCATGTTAAAACATATTCATCTTAAACGATAGAAAGAATTAAATAATAAATAACTGGTTAAAACACGGAGAAAGGATGCCACAAAGTAGATTACCATAAATATTGTTTCAATATCAACCTAAAAGTACAAGAAGCGCATGCGCCAGATTAATAAACTGGTTCTCTTGATGTTTAAACAAGTCAAAGGCCTAAATCCATGAAGTAGCAGAAGAGAAGATAAGAATAATATATATTGTAGGTTTCTTTAGAAAACAGTTAATCTAATGCATAAACTACCTAATTAAAAAGTAAATGGGAAATCAGTTAACTACCCACAGAAGTCTATGATTAAGAAGCAGTGAATCACATACCATTCTGTTCAAAACCAGTTCTCTCTATTCAGTGTAGCAGAGTCCCCCCCCCCCTCTCTCTCTCTCTCTCTCTCTCTCTCTCTCTCTCTCTCTCTCTCTCTCTCTCTCTCAAACCAGTAGAGTAGTGGAAGTAAAGGGGTATAATCTGACGGAAACAGCTCAAACTCATTCACTGCATGGATCTACATGAAGTTCATCCTATAACAGTAGTTTGGCCTTTGTTTGTGCACAAACTAAGCACCCTTTCCGTGGTACAAGCAAGTAATAAAGAAGGAATTATTCCGGATTAGCACCTTCTCCACGAAGTTTGAACGCATTTTTATGCACCTAGATTTAAGCACCAGACGGGACTCAGAGCAAACAGATACGGGTAGAGTAAAGCACAACGCGGATTTTATATTAAGATGGTTTACATTAATTTCTAAGAGTAATAATTAGTAAAATTCTACCGCATGCATTATTGTTATATAAGTTACTATATACTATACAAAGAGAAATTCCCTTGCCCAGTCCATTGCGCTGACACACTCAGTAGTAAGGTTTCAAGTGAAGGAAACAGAGAAGGCTACATGCCACAAGCAGACAGATATTCCACAGAGACTCACAAAAGTTGCTAACAGTTCCAGGCTCAGAAAACCTCCCAATATATCATTTGAAAGCAGAATGCTAGCAGTACTTTCTAGTATAAAACACATGTGGTTTAAATTATAAGACCTATTTAATTTTTAATTATTATCAGCTGGTTTATTCTACATTATGTATTAATTATGTAAATAGTTTTTTTAAAATATTGCTAGTGGAGGTTTTCAAACTTTTGATATGGTGCTATTATTTCTTCCAGTAGTAAGCTAAGTGCGCCAAGCTTTTTCAAATGATTCCAGGAAAAAGGAAACAAGAAACTGGTTATTTTATTTATAAAGAAGAAATAAATGTATCCTGAAGCTCCGCTTAAAGAGTACACCCACACATAAAATAAAACTTTGTCTAAGTGTGATATACACTTAAAGTAATGGTAGCCACATATGGGTCTACAGGAATAGGTCACCATACGAGCCTCATTACGTACTGTAGTCAATTACAATAAAGCTTCGAAGCTTCCTAATATGCTAGTTGACGAACAAATTGCTATAACGCTGTGAAACTCCGATATATATCATATACATGTTGGATCGTTTGCAGGAAATCTCCATTTGATAAATAATAACGAAGCAATACTGTACGTTGTTGGTTTTGTCAACATTGGTTTAGATAATTTTTCACATGTCCTGCCAACCAATTTTGAAAAGTTGGGAAGAGACCTGCAGTATCGGTCGGCATGCAGTACCGGCCACTACTGTGATTTCGAGTGAGTATGAGTGAGTGTGTGGTGTTTTTAGGGCCCGTCAACAACAAGGTCATTTGGGCCCGAAGTCAACACTAAAACCTAAAAGCTACACAAATTAGGCTAAAAAGGTAAAATAAAATAAAAACACTCAACTATTAAAAGTACATCCCAAGACTAACAATTTAAAATCTCTAAAATTAACAAATATAAAATGTAAGTCAGATTTGTTTATAAAAACCAATTTCGGCAACAAACCGCAGTGCTTTAACCACGGCCACTGGGTCGTCCCCTAAAACTCCCAGCAAGTTAGTCCCCAAGCCTACTGACTGGCGAACGCGGGCGTACTGCGGGCAATCAAGCAATACATGCCGCACAGTGAGGCGTACTGCACATGGTGCACACTCAGGGGCCGGTTCCCCCCTTAATAGGTGGCCATGAGTCGCTCGTGTGTGCCCAATTCTCAGCCGGGTGAGTATCACCTCGGCTCGCCGGTTATCCCTGCAGGAAGTTAGCCAGGGTTGTACGCTCTCCTTTATTGCCCGGAGTTGTGTGCCTTCCAAAGTTGTCCAGGAGTGCTGCCAAGCAGATAGGAGTTGGCTGTGATTTCGATTTTAGCCTCCATGTGGCAGAAGTTTCCAGTAAGCAGTAGCAAGCTTGTGCATCCACCTGCACTATAGTCTGATATCTTCTTCCTCTCTTCAGTTCTTTGTCTTTTCTGCATGCTTGATGGTGGTTAGTGTAGCTCTTAGCGCACGGAAGATATTCTGAGAACTATAGCAGCGCTATATTTGCGATATCTGTAAAACTGTGAGCTAAACTGAGCAGAACAGAGCAGAAATACTGGCAATAAGTTCCCATACTCTTGTATTCTACTGTTGCTCTATACGTGGCAGTTCAATGCATCACTGAGAGGAAGGGTGTATATGTTCATTGCGGATTTTGAGAAAGCTTTTGATACGATACACAGAAAAGCTTTAGTTTGGAAATTGAGGATGAAAGGGGTAAGTAGAACATTTATAAAAGAAGTAGAGAAAATCAGTTAAGGGCTGAAGTTTTGCAATTACAGAGATGACAGAACAAAATATGGGCCTAAAACAAGGATGCAAAATGGGTCCACCTTCATTTAACTTATTTATAGATGAGACAATTGACAAGGTTAAAGAAGGAAATCAGCACTGTCCGGTAATAGCAAACAAAGAAATTCCTAGACTGCTCTAAGCGGAGCACTTAATGGTAGGATCTATAACGATAGTAGGATTACAGAAGGCAATAAATGAAATCAAGAAATATTGTGAAGTGTAGGTAATAAAAATAAACATAAATAAGTCGAAAGTAGTGATCTTCAAAAAGGAGTTAAACTAAAACAAGATGCAAAGTGGTTACTAAATAACAAAAGGGTAGAAGTGGTCAATGAATTTGAATACTTAGGAGTAAGGCTGAATAACAATGGAAAGTGGGGAGGACACAGGAGAAAAATTGAAGCAAAAGGAAGGGCGTCAATGAATGGAATAAGAATATGCAAATATAAGCTATAAATGACAACCAAGTGGATAGAATGAATGTATGAAACACTAGTTGAATTCAAACTGTTGTATGAAGTTGAGATCTGGGAAGGGGGGGGGGCACAGAGGTAAACAAAACTGTGGACCGAACCTACAGAAGGTTTTGTAAGGAGCTACTAGGCTTACCAAGGTCAGCACCTGGGGAAATAGCTTTAGTAGAATTAGGAAAGACAAAAAGAAATGGAATAATAATGGAAAGAATAATAACATTTTGGTATAGGTGTTTGGCCACAGAAGAAGGGGAAATTATGAAATTATGCATGAGACAGCAAAAAAGGTTAGGAACTGAAATAGTTGGTGGGCAGAGATAGGAGGAATTATGGAAAAAATAGGAATGGGAGATATATGGAGATTAGATGAAAGGAATACATGCGATGTAGGTAAATTATTAAAACGCAGAATAGGAGATATAGAAAAACGGAAATATGGGGAAGTCTAGAAAATATGAAATCATTACAATTTTGCAAGCAAATAAAAGGAAATTGGGGACGAGAGGCATATGTAGATTACTGCAATAGGCAAGAGGGAGAAGGGCTAGCACGAATGAGAACAGGAATAATATTTCTAAGAGGGATAAGAGGTAGGGAAAAGGGAATTTTTGAATTGTGTGGAAGAAAAGAAAGCATAGAACACTATGTAACAGAATGCGAGGAGGTTACAATATGGAGTAAAAAGATTTGGGAAAAAGTGGGAGAAAGTAGAGGAAAGGATAGTAGCTATAAAAATGTTAACGGGCAGGGAGGAAAAGAAGGTAAGAAGTATGGGTGAGTTCTTGCATAAATAAAAGAAAAATGGGCCAGAAATGTAAAGAATATAAGAAAGGAAGATGAGGAGGAAGAAAGGAACTAATTAAATAATCAAGAAGGCATGGATGTTAAGAGCTACCTGGCAGAGCAGAAGACCAGGGTATCATGTAACCTAAGGTAGCACAAGTAAAGACAAATAAATGTAACAAAAGTTGTAAATTGTTAAATTTTGGAATATGCACAATAAATAATTCATATCATAAAATATATTGTAACAGAAAATATAGTGACACATACTGCAAGACACCTTCTACAAGAAGGGCCCAAATGACCTTGTTGTCGACGGGCCCTTAAACACCACACACTCACTCACCCCCTTCTACAAGATTTATAATTCTAGCTTTTTTACTTCGGATGTAATAAGATACTATAAATAAAAAATAAAATAATTACATGATACTATCTATAGAACATGTGTTGAGATAAGAGAATAATATAGTAAGATTCCGATTGACGACCGCAGTTACAGAGTAAAGTCAAAAATCTTAACCCGGCCGATACAGGCACGACCTTCCCATAAGTATTTCATTCTTTGTAATATTTTGATATTTATATGTTGTTCATTCAGGTCTATTGAAGGATAGAATACGAATACTTCATAAATTTCAGGAAGCTCAGGAATAAAAGAAAGAAAAACATTTGTTTTTTATCCATTCAAAACAACTAGAGCTATTTTGATTAATATATAATTTACGTCCTTCAATGTTAATCTATCGGAGAATGAATGAAAGTGGTTGAATAGTGTTACAGTGAGCCCAGAGTCCATAGAGTTTGGAGTACCCGACATTCATCATTTAGTATAAGGAAAAGCCCCGGAAAAACCCTATCCAGTAACTCACCATGAACGAGATTCGAATGTAGGACCTCTTCAACGTAGGACCGACCATTTGGAGACGATGTAGCTTCAGAGGATGATCGTGATCGAGGGTGGTGGGTGTGGGGCCGCCCCTAAAAAGAATTAAAAAAGAAGGACCAACGCGCTGCTTCCTACGCTACAGAAACAAGTAAAAGGTCTATATTTTGACACACCAAGCATATTTAGAGATTTCTGTGAAGAGAAAATGAAGTAGTAATAGTCAGTTTGATTAATTTTGTTTAAGTGCATGGATAACCCAAAGGTAGAGGCTGGAACTTGCTATAGGGAAAACACATTGAAATTAAATATGTTTGCCAGATTTTTGTAGTATTTGTTATTTTGGGACTACTCAGTATATGAACTTTAACTGTTATGCCCTTGATTGGTCACTATAAACCTCTTCACCTGTAATCTATTTTTATCGTGAGAGCAAAGACTAAACAGAAATAGCTGACTATCAGTTCCCCAGAAATGACTGTGACATTGGATTAGAGGAAAATGCCTGGAGAGGATCACTCTGAAAGTAATGCTGGAAGTTACGAGACAGAAGATGACAGCTTTAAAATAAATTATTCATAAACGAAGAAACAGAGAAAAGTTCATAAGCAGGAAGACTGCTTCTGCTGTGAAGGTTATGCAGAGGTAATGAATGAATGATGACCAACGAAAGAAACTTCTGGATCCGAAATGATAAGAGCATATTCATTCTTGTCTACTGATAATAACCGCAATCATTAAAGGAAAACCTATCCAAGCAACACTCTAGATTCTAGTGTTAAATTCGCCCTCTCCATATTATTACAGTCTCATTTTTAAAAGATGATACGTGAAGGTCATCAGGCCAGGAACGCCAAGGGTAAGAAGGGATAGTAGTTGCTATGGTGACGTAAGCAAAGGTTGCCAGACTGGATACACTGGTGTAGTGAGTGATCACGTACTCCTCAGTTCAGTTATCGCTAGTTGTATGCGGAAAACACTTTACCGATGCGTTTCAAATGGGAAGGTGTTTGTTCTTGAGCGCTACTAGGTGAGCAACCAATCGGAGTCCTGCAGTGTTGTAGTATTGTATCCCCTCTAAGTAGTGTGTGACCAGCGCCAACCTAATCAATCTGTATAAAAAACCATTCGCGCTCAGACAAAAATTCAGATTTTGCCAAAACTGACCCATGTGGAAGGTAGAGACTAATGTACCTAACATAACCATGAAAACCCCATATTTTTAGCTGAAATAGTTTTTCTAATACAAATAAATAAACCACTATTACCTGTATTATAACAATAAATGGCGACATTAGCGTTGTAAGCACATGGTTGGCATGTATGCGTGTACGTATATTTGTAATTACTCAGAACTGAAACGTAAATGTTTGACATGACGTTATAAATGAATTACTTTGAATAAGCCAATTCGAGCGAGATGAAACAATAACTTTCCTGCTGGCCTGGCAGAACTTGTCTGGTCACATATCTCTGTTTATGAATTGTTCGTAATCTCTATTTACTCTAGAGAGGTCAAAGTGGTTGGTGTGTATGTATGTTCATATGCTTTTAATTACTCAGAACTGAAATTTAAACTACCGTCATGGCGGATAAAAGAATTAATGTGAATAAGTCAAGGTGTTAAATTCGAGATAGAACAAACATTTCATGTTCTGTTAGCCTGTGGAATGCTGTCTGCTTATATTTATGAATGAATGCTGGATAAGGAGTGTTTATTTACTGTGGAGAGTTCATATCAATATCATTCAATTGTTCTTTACACAACAGTAGGGTAAGGGTTAAATAGTGCAATGGCTTCTTGCGGTAAATTTAGTAGCGAGTCAAAAAGGCAGGTATTGTGAAGTCAGGCTCGAAGGTGTACACGTTCTTCAAACATTTTTCGGTTACAGAAACTAAAAATGAGTTATTGCAAAGAGTACTTCTGTTTAAAAAAAAAAAAACAAGGAAAAAAGTGTATCAGCTGGATCAACTTGTTTTTGAAACGGGACACGACGTAATACGCCCTCCCACCTTAGCACAGCCAATATAATCCAACTGAGTAGGTGTTGGCTCAAATAAAAAGGGGGGTTGCAAACAGAAATAATACTTTGAAACTGACGGACGTTAAAGACTTGTTGACGAAGAAATTGTCAAGGTAACACAACAGGACTGGGAAAACTGCGTCAGGCATGCAGAAAACCTTCAAGAAGACGATTTTATGAAACAAATAGCACGTGACGAGATTTTGGAACGTATAATTATAAATTTACAAGACTCGGACGAAGAAGGCAGTAAAAATGCCGAATTGTCTCTTAGCGGAAGTGACATTGACAGCGATATGGATGAGCCACTGGCAGTTTCACTGGAATAGAAAAACAGGTAATTCATAAACTATAATTATAGTTATAGTATTTTAAAATATACACAATTTGCGAAAATTCTTTTTCCAATGTTGATTTTGGCAACTGCATCATTGTAAAAGTTTGTAAAATATAATTTGCTTACCCTTACGTCTGCGCCAAGCAGACCTGAATGTCCTATGAGTGTGCGAGAGAGAGGGAAATATAAAAGGAGTGGGGTAACAAGCTGGCAACGGTGAGTGTGGTACGGCATCTGTTTAGCTGGACTCCAGAACTCTTCCCGTTTGAAACGCGTAACAGTTGATCTGTGTATTGTTAGCCTACTTTGTTAAAACACAATTGAAATACGTTTTTATGGAAGCAAGAGGTAGTGGCGATAGGATTAGAGGTGGACCGAGGAATCATGGCCCAAGGCAAAGACCAGTTTACGGTCGTATTGTTACATTGCACAGCCAAGCTACAGAATTTGTCTCTTTTCTTAAAGAATTCTTCCAACAGGAAGACGAGAATTTGCTCCTTATCAATTGCTTGCACGTTAAATAATTTCTGTGGGTGAAAATTCCGGCATACCGGCGGCGTTGATATGAACATGTTAATTAACAAAGTCGTTAAAAATAGTATATTGCGATACTAATGTATACGAAACGAGAAAAGGTTTGAAAAAACAAGCCGCTTGCACCGAGTTTATTCAATTCTCGAGATTACATTATGTGTTTACCACATGTGTGTTGCACATTATTTTTTGCACTACGTGTGTTTATGTCAATCTGAATTTTAGTATTTAAGATTTTAGCTGAAATATTAATAAATATTATTAAAGAAAAATATTGGATTTTAGATCGTGCATCGCGTATGTATGTTTCTATGGAGAAATACCGCATTGTGCGGGAATGTCAACTTACGATGCATAGCAACAATAACGGTATGTATGGAATATTAGTTACATAGGGCAAACAATTATTTAAAAGAACTCACACATGTGATGACCCTGAAACTAAGTGAATGTGTGAACAACTTATTTCTGTTTTTAATGCAGGCTAATACAGATTAACTGTGCGTATTTTTGTTGAGGTGAGATAACTCGAAACCTTGTTTATGTTTCGAGTGTTGAGAGGCTAAAGAAAGACAATCTCTTGGGCAACATTGCACTACCCACGTGGAGAAACAGATGACCTTCACGTATCTTCTTTTAAAAATCGGGCTGTAGGGAGAACCCTATAAGGATGGCACATATTCAACTCTGCCCAGAATTATTTACCTACTGATGCAAATAACATTAAATATCCTTAGGCTCAAATGTGTTCCAATTGCTCGTTCATATACCATTTTTATTGTTCCCTGTTATCGCGGCAGTCGAATCACTTGTTTCGCTATGAAACAAGTACCCGAAACGCTAATTATTTCCGTAACTGTGACTCCCGCTAATTTGTGATTAAGCATTGGAACATTAATAACTCTATGAATTAAGCAATGAACAGTGCTAATTGAGGTGATGTTGGATTGTAGTTGTTTGCTTTGATATAGTTATCTACATGTGTATTTTTTTATGAATACCAAACTTCAATTTATTATGATATTTGAAAATGTTTAAATCCAAAAATGGTAGGAATAAATTTTCTTCGATTTCCACAGTAAATTTTATAGACTCGTCTTGATTGTTAAGAATTTCTAAAGGTTCATCAGTTTTATCCTTGGGTAGGATGGCGAAAATATCATATACATATCTATACCATACTTTGCATATGTCAGAGTGATTAGACGTTACTTTAATTTCTAAGTTACTCATAGTAGAGTGAGTGAGTAATCTTACAAATTAAGCATGCCAGCTACTCATCTTTTATATAAATCATATCTCACTTTTAAAAAATTGACAAGTCTTTTAAAAAAATTTAAACGATTAATTTTTTCAATGATCTCTGGAGTTTTGACTTCCACAGGGCGTCCAGAGCGAGGCCCATCACCACTGCTCGTACGTCCCATTTTAAACGTTGCAACCCACTATTTAATCATCAAATATGAAGGGGCAGAGTCTTTGATTGTACTGTCCCCTTCCTCCTTGATTTCTTTAAGTTTTAAGCCTTTCAAATGGAAGTATTTAATCACTGCTCGTTTTACCAAATCCTCCAGTTTCGTGAAACCTCTACACATGTCTTGTTTAAAACGTTGTCGTTCAAAGATTAAACAAGCTATCAACCTGTAACTATGGATACACGTTAGTCTAGAGTTAAACTATGTGATGCTAACCGTCAAACTGACCCAGTGGCGCCATCTCTATGTGAGGCCTGGGACATATCAGCTGACCACCGTATGAGACAACAACCTTAAAGGCGACTTACATCTAATTGCTTGAAGTCCAAGGCTTCCTCTTTCACAGCACTACTCGGTTAAATCTGCATTTTTTATTTTGGTTCTACATATCCAAAATATATTGTGTTAACGTTTATAGAAACGTCGAATATATTTAATAATGTATAGACTTTAAAACGTATTTGAATTTTATAACCCATCCATTATAGCCATATAGTGGACCTAAAATGTAAATATTTAATATATTGTGGAGCATTATTTGATCTCCCACGCCCACCATGAATTTCAGTGTCATTCATCGTGGAATGATTGGAGAGAGAGGATGGAGGTTCTGTAAGCTAATGGTTGGTCCGAGACTTTTTGAAACTCCTTCCAGAGTAAACGCTTCCAGATTTCCCTTCCCGCGGACCTGTATCGAAACTTCTTGAAGTTTCGTGCAGGAACATTAAACGAAGCGCGACTGTGCCGAAAGAAGTGTGTTTTGAAGTCCAGTTTAGTGCTGTATGCTGTTAGTTCATCGAGTTGAATCTGCGTAAGGCCATAAGTCCTGTGTTCGTCGTGACAATGGGTAACCTGAAATATATAAAAGTGAGTGTCTTTTAATGTGCAAAATATTTTTAAGAAAGCGGTCAAATCAACAGGTGCCACTTTAAGCAGCAATAGAAATTTATATTTAATAACATTTCTTAAATTTATGATCCCCTCCAGCATCCTCAGCTTAAAGCTTTCTCACCTCCAGAAAAAAGGCCATTAAAGCCCCATGGTTGAGTAATCCCAGCGGTGAAAATTTAATGTGTCAGTAAACAGCTTACTATATCGAGAGGACCAAGTTTTAAGGCGAGCTGTACGTCGATAATGTTATCCTGTTGGAACCCGAGGCAAGGCGTGCTCGAAAATTGATTTACCAATTTTAAAGAGCTAAGCTCCTGTGATGTAGGGAAGCAGATAAGGAGGTAACTTGCTAATGCTATACGTTTGCAAGGAGCTGTGCCTTGGTATCAGCCACGCTACTAGTTCCGGGTTTGTTAGTACCTCAGTATATCATTTCAGAGGATTTCTGATGCTCCGGTTATATCTACTTTACAGACGTGTGCAAATTATTAGACACAATGGTAAAATTTTTAACATATACCGTTTATTTTCTATTTATTTAACATAAATAATATTACAAAATATTTTATTCAACTCTTAGTATTTTTTATGCATTCCTTTAGCCTTTATTACCATTTTGATGCGTTTAGGCATGCTCTCTACAAGGGTGGAAAACTTTTCCTTTATTTCTTCATCTCTGTGCCAAATGCTTCTCAGGCCCTCAATAAGCTGAACTTTTGTTGTTATTTTCAATTTGTTCAGTCTCTGTTTAACAATACCCCACAGATTCTCTGTTGGATTTAAATCAGGGAGATTCCCCGGCCATGGTAGTACTTTTACATTGTTTTCTTTGAGGAACTGGGTTACAGATTTTGCTCTATGGCAGGGAGCACTGTCATGCATGAACACAAAATCGCCATTTGGAAACCATTCTTTACTTTTCCGAAATAGTCTTGTTTGTAATACACTTTTATACTGTTTCTGCTCCATAGATCCCACAACTATGTATAACCTTCCAGGTTCAGGGACATACAGGTCCAGACCATTTTTGATATTGGATGCTTTACTCTTTGATCGACACACTAACGGGAAAATGCTCCTTTATCTGTCATTCTAACATATTGGCTGCTCTCTTCACATACTTCAAACATGGATTCATCTGAGAAAATTATCTGAAACAATAAAAATATCTATTAATATTAAACATTTTTAAAATTGCTCAAAGAGAGTACAACAAAACCAGCAATGAGAGAAACGAAGTTTAGGCTGTTTATTTCATTTCTATAAAATTTATATGTAGATATTTTAATTTTATGCCATATACAATTTTCATGCTATTTACCTTTCTCCAAAATTCCACTGGATGTTTCTGCATCTCTTTGGCCCTTTCTAAACCTTTTTTCCATTGCAGGTGTCAGTTTAGCCTTTTTACGAGGCCTGCGTACTGGTAAATCGGCTTCACATAATCTTCTGCGAACTACTGAGGCTGATATTTCTGTACGGTACTGCTTTAGTTGATTACTGAGGTCAATGCTAGTTGCTCTTCCATTTTGTTTTGCCACCTGCACAAGTTTTCTTTGCATCCTTGGTGATAGTTTTCTTTGCATCCTTGGTGAAAGCTTTCTTTTCCTCCCGCATTTTCCAACCCTTTGTGAGGTCAACGTCTCGCCGAATGTTAAAGCTTGATTAATGTGCCTAATAGATTTTTGTGAAATACACAATTTCTTAGCTATTTCACGTTGTGTATAAAGAGTTTCCTTCAAAAGACTCTCAGTTACAGCTACTTTCCTTGAGGATAAGTCAGCAGTTTTACCCAAACCTAGCTTTTGAATCAGTATGAATGCTAAGGATGGGATACACGATGTTACCTGGCTTGAAATCAATTAATAATAAATACTGAGGATATATTAGCCATAAAACACAAGAAGGGCAAATAATAACAATCTTCAGTTACTACATTCTCCAAATGAAAGCAATATCACCAAACAGTTGGATAAACAGTCATGAAGAAAATGGCTGCTCTTAATTCAGAGCTACCACCATAGTGGTACAAGAAAAATCCCGCAGCTATTATTAAAAGAGAAATTTCATTGATTATGCGTCCTATTATAGCAAGGGAAAGAATTACGACAAATTTAAGTAGGTTACGGCGGTAAACTAAAATACCTATAATAACTATAATATAATACCTATAATAGTAAATAACCTATAATAGTAAAAATAACTATTATTTTGAATGATAAACTGAAGCAAATTTAAAAAACATGAATCAGTCTAATAAATTGCACACGTCTGTAAGTGTCTTGTAATCAAATGTAAGCCTTACCTCTTAACGCAGATATTTAGTAACTTCTAAGAGGTTGATGGTGAGTGTTCAGGCATTTTAGGTACACATTTAATTTCTTCGGATTTTGCACAAATATTAGACCATCAAAGAAAATAAATGCGAAGTTTCATAGTATGTGATGAATTCAAGTTGCCTTAATTACATCATACTTAAATCATTTTCAATTCTTTAATTTTACAACATATTACATGGATTATGGCTTCACGGGTGATCAGCCGCGTAAAATTGATGAAGATCGAGCTTTCGGCCATTGTGAACTTTATGGCCTTCATCAGGAACTGAGTGATGGCTACGGCATGTGCCACTATTTATACTTCAATCGGTAGGCGGATCTCGCCCTGCCCTGGCCAATGATCGGGTGATCAACATGACCGGGTGGATTGACTCTTCAGTTTCTGCCCAGTGTTGGAAATACTTAAACGTGATCCCACCTTGACGGTGTTACCTGCCGATAAGGGCAAGGCCACTGTTTTAATGGAGACTGCAGTCTATGATCAGAAAATCAGACAACTCATGGAAGACCCCGCCTTCAAGAAGATAGGGAAGGACCCCACAGCCACGATCACTAGATCTACTTTGAACGTGAGCAAGCATTCCAGTTTAACTCCTGAGGTGTGGAAGGACGCAACGCCACAAGCATCCGCTCCAGCCAGGCTCTACGGGCTGCCGAAAATTCACAAGCCCGAGGTACCTCTCCGGCCCATTGTGAGCGCCATAGGTTCACCAACTTACCAGCTGGCCAAATATCTGACCACGCTGCTGAATCCTCTTGTCGGCTCCTGTCACCATCATATTAGGCATTTCCGGCAATTTGTCCAGGCGATTTCCTCTCTAAATTGGTTGCAGAAGACTTCTTAGTTAGTTTTGATGTTGAGTTCCTTTTCACCAGAGTACCTCTTGAAGATTCGCTTAGACTTATGCAGAACATTTCCCACAGGACATCACCCAGCTCTTCCGACACACGCTTAATCCCACCTATTTTACCTACGACGGCCAGTTCGATGAACAAGCGGATGGAGTAGCCATGGGCTCTCCTCTCTCACCTATCATCACCAATTTCTTCATGGAAAACTTTGAGCACACGGCACTGCACACTGCACCCGACAAAGCGAAGGCTTTCTCTAGATACGTGGATGACACATTTGTCGTGTGCCCCCACGGGAAAGAAAAACTTGCCATCTTTTTAAACCATCTCAACAATTTACACACGAACATCAGATTCACCATGGAAGTCGAGTATAATAGTTCCCTTCCCTTCCTGGTTGTGCTAGTCAACAGGAAACTGGATGGCAGCTTTGGCCATAAAGTATACAGGAAGCCCACCCACACAAACCAATACTTAGATGCCTCCAGTCACCATCATCCGACACAGAAGAAGACAGTCACCTCCACCCTGTTCCACCGGGCACTGAACATTTCATATGCAGACAACATACACCGAGAGATACAATACGTCTAGAGTACCCCCTTACAGAATGGCTACAGTAACCGTGATATCAGGGAGACCCAGAGAAGAGTGTTTCGCAACAGGACCAATTGCCTACCGATTGAAGTATAAATAGTGGCACATGCCGTAGCCATCACTCAGTTCCTGATGAAGGTCATAGAGTTCACAATGGCCGAAAGCTCGATCTTCATCAATTTGACGCGGCTGATCACCCGTGAAGCAATAATCCATAACGCTCGCCACGAAAGCTTCAAGTCTTACAACATATTACATATTCAAAATTAATGCAATCCACAACGTTTGCTGGCAACGTGCACATTTTACTGAATATTCCCCAAATAGCTCTTAATAATAGGAAATATGGAATTTTTATTAGAATATTGCTCTCTAAACAGAAAATAAAAAGCAAACTGATATTAAAACTAAATTCTGGACTCGTTTTAATAATATGGCAACCCAACTGTCATCATTAGATGGCCAAACCAAACAGAGAAAGCGGTTACATGCGCAAGAATTAAAATAGAGAACAAAAAGAGGAAAATATTCGTGCCCGAAAACTGAAACCTTCGTACCAGCAGATTACGTAGTTACAAACTATGGTACACACATGCTGGGAATTCTCTTAGCTAAACCCCTAAAAATTTAGGGGGTATACCTATGGATACTTTATAATAAGTAACTTCGTCTTTTTAAGAAAAACAATTATTTGATGTGTGTTCTGCCAAGCAATTAACTAATTTTGAAAGTATACGCCCATAGATTCTATGGTCTTGTACCATAGTACAGCGAGGTTTATTATCCCATGAAGGTGCCAGTCTGTAGTTTTTGATGGGAAGAATTCTGTGACACCCCCTTTCACTGTTTCATTGTCAAAATTTCTTCCACTTTGAAAATGGGCTATGAATCGAAAAAGAGAATTATCTGACGGTGGGAGATCGTGGCTGTATGCTGGGTGTGGTAGCAGTTCCATTCATCCCAATTCCTGAATTTGTTCCATGGTTGATCGTGCAATATGACTTGTTGCATTGCGCTGTTTCAATAGAACTGTATTTCGGTTAACTAATGCTGGATATTGTCGTAACTATTTTAATTGACGTTAATTACGAACTTGTGGGAACGTAACTAGATGGTACTAAGAGTCAATTCGAATGGCATGAGAGGATTCGGGACACTAAAAGGTCGTTTTATTAGGTGGCGTCTAAAATAAAATGTTAAATCAAAAACGAAAGTTACTTTGATTTAAACACAGTTAATAAACTTAAGTTACAATTGAAATAAACAAAAACACATTTGCATTTTAAGTTGGATTCAGAAGAGATGTGGTTGCACTATATCCTACTATGCGTCTATTCCCTAACAAGGTTCACCAAGAAAGACAAAAACAAGCGCCACGCTATGTTAGCCTCGTGCACAAAGCACGAATCTATCCTCACTCCGGGTCCGCTAGCGATACCAACATCTGCATAATAAATAAATAATGCCACGAGGGTATAGCTTCACCACAATATCTCCGTCTCAAAATTTCGGAACTACTTCCAGTTATTGAGAATAAAGATCGGGATCAATCACCTGCCCGTTTGGAACAAACTCGCATTCAATCCCACCTTCAAAATTCCACCAGACACATTACGTTGGGACCGAACTAATTTTTTAACGATGACTTTGGCAACTTGGTGGGGATCAAGCCACCGTTTCGAGGCATAAGGTTTCGGTAATACCTTCATTTTTCATCACAAGTAACAATTCTCCTGAGAAATCTATCATCCCTGGAAATACGGATAATCTGACAACAGATATCCACTCTACGTTCAGCCTACTGAGGTGTCAGTTCATGAGGTTATGCCAGAGGTTCTAATGTCATTATTCCTGGACACGTAGGACCAAGGATCCGTGCCCCCTTCGACCAGGGAGTTACCGAGCTGTACCAAAAGGGCGCCAAGCACCTCCGTGGAGCTTTCCATAAGGCAAGACTTAGAGATTCATAAGCCCCCTCCCCAATCTGGTCCTATGGACTCAAGGCGGGATGGAAGTGGATACGCCACTTACGCGCGCCAACTCCAAATTGGGAAGGCTACCGATATGGTGATATCCCTGGAAATATTTCAATATGCCGCTATGAACCAAATCGTTGAACCATTCCAAGGATACCACTGTGGGACACAACTCAGAGAGTGAGAGGTAAATTACCCACACTAAAACCTAGAATATACGGGACACACACGGGACACAATCAAATACACCATTCTTTCTGAATTCCACATACCTCTTTTATTCCAAACTAAACACAATACAACATAACATTCCACAGGCGTGGAGAGATGTAACAAAAGCGAAGGTCAATCCAACATTTCCCGGCCAGCCAGCTCCATATCCTATTTATGGCTGGCTAGATCACAGCTACCATTTGTTTTCGTAGAAGCACTACTACGAAAATTTCCAACCAGCCAAAAGGAGCTGGACGCCTGGCGGCAACTTGACCTTCCTAAACAAAGTGAGTATATTACAATATGACCTCTACTGCCAGGTGATCTAGCACACCTTCTACTAGCTATGCTGGCTAGTACGCGGAAATATTAAAGGCTTCCCTCAACCCCGTCCGGAGACGTACCCGATCTTCCATGGCTATGGGTAACCTTTGTCCAACCCAATCCGAACAACTTCCAATCAAGGAGGGGCTCGAATGTTCGGCCCGAGGTTCCTCTAGTAACGTCAGAGGTACCAAGAGTGCTAAGGATCCGCATCGCCCGCACCACGGCAGCTGAAGGGGATGGATCCCCTCCCCTATGTGGTACAGATCCACAGCATCTGTAGCCCGCCTCAGTAACGTGGGGGTACCATGTCTGCCTCAAGTTCAAGAGGTTCCGAGTTCGAATGTCGCTCAGGGTGAGTTACCTGGATAAGGTTTTCCCGGTGTTTTCCCTTATCCTGAAAGACGAATATTGGGTAACTCTAAGTTCTATGGAAGCCGGGCTCATTTGAGCATCATTTCACCAATTTCATTCATCGTCCGATATGACTTAACATCGGAGGACGTAATTTACAACAACGATAACAGCATCTGTATGATTTTCCAAGTGTTTTAATGTGGCGATGTATAGTATGTTCTGCTGCACCAAGTTCTTCTGAAAGCCTGCGGGTATGTTTTGTGGATTGGTGTATATCCTCAATATTTCATACTTTAGATCTTTCAGAAAGTGACAAATCTTTAGTGCTTAAGTCTCCTTTGTTGAAACGTTGGAACCATCATTCTGTCACACGCTCGCTAACGACACCTTTTCCTTTCACTTCACATATCCTTCGAGCTGCGGCAGCTTTATAATGTGGTTATCTCCATTTTTTATTACTTGTTAAAAACTGAAGACTGATACAAGCTCGCAATGTACCAATACTAGCCATGGCATTATGTAAATAGCATTAACGAACCAAAGAAATCCAAGAAGTTTTCCAAAACACCAAAATAACAAAAAACTGGCATTACTTACGAGACAACTTAATACTAAAACTATTGGTAAAATAAAAACGAAACATCTGCTTTAATTCGCAAATGAAACAGAAAATGGGTGATTATACAAAGTGACGGAGCAATATTTCATTTATTTGGAATCACTTTCCATAATTTGTGAATTAAAACTTGCACTTTTCAATGCCCTGTAAAAATAATGAACTACAATAATCACAACAGTTTATTTGTATCATTCATACTGAAGTATTACTTATCTCAACCATGTTAGGTTTGGTTTAAGGACGGCGGGACACATCGCCCACAATAAACCGAAATAGGCAAGAGTGAAACTGTTCAATGCTCTTTCCTGAATGTCACAAATAGACTTCGAAGAGCTCAACCCCTTCACTGCCCCTAAAAACGATCAACCTCCAATTTCGTATCGCCGAAAGGGTAGACGCGTATCAACAATGTCAACAATTGTGTACAGTACTCTCACCGCTGGGATACAGTAGTGTTTAATCTTGGACACTTAAGTTAAATTGAAACAGACTTCCTAAGGCACTTGATTCCACACATCTATTTCAAAACCTCTCTTGCCTTGTGAGGACCTTGTGAGTTCTTAAGAGGATCTTGGATGTAATCTATCAACACCCCCACCCCAGTTAAATAAACACACCATGTCGCAATCAATGCAGAAGGCTTTTATCCTCCATCCTTGTCTAAAATTGAACTTTAACCATTTACTATGCAACTGCGATACTCCACTAATATTAATCGCAAAGCGACCAAAGGGAACTTCAAGTTAGTTGTATGACATTAAATTATATTTGCCTTCTCTCTGCGTGCTTAACCTACCGCGCGTTGGCGTAATGCGGTAAGGAGTTCTGCTTTGGTTCCCTGCCAAGGAAGGCGCCCGGGATCGATCCCACCTCCTGGTCTACAAAGCCAAATCTGCGGCTGGGGATGCCGAGATGCTGACCACATCTCCCACCCGTATCGGCTGGATGATTGCCCACCTCTAGTTTGCATATGTGGGCGTGAGGCCGGCAGTCGGGTGGGCAGACGTTAGCCCAGTAGGGACTGTTGCACCATGGAGTTTTAACTGTGTAGTACTGTACAAAACGTGGATACCGAGATTTAATCGAGTATATGATTCTAAGTCGTCTTCAAAAGTAAATAAATAAAATGTTTTTGGAAAAGTTAAGAGATGAAATGAATTCAGGTGGCAGAATAATCAGTGAGGAAAATTTTTCCCAAAGACATTACGTTTTTTTATGCCCTCCAACGTTAAGTCATATCGGACGATGAATGTAATGGGTGAAATGATGCTTAAATGAGTCCTGGGTCCATGGAACTTAGAGTTACCTGACATTCGTCTATCAGAGAAAACCCCGGGTAAGTCGCCATTAAGGTAGTTGTCTCATGTGTTTGAAAACTCCTAAGTGGTTTACCGGGAAAATACAAGTCAGTTGGAGAATTTAATGTCATATCGGCACGTTGACCATAGTAGCTGAAGGGTTAGAGCGGCTAAACTGAGACCAGAAGATCCATGGTTCAAATCCCGGCTATGACATTGCATTTTTCAGTCTGACTCTACGTTTCCACAATTTAGCCTACACACGGCTAGAATGAAAGAAAAAATAATTTCCAACACGCAACAAATCTTATTTGTTTTGAAATGTTTGTCATTTACATATTTTAGCCTCAGGTAAATTTATATTTGGATGTTCTTGCTGAGTAGTTCATTATTGTGCTCTATTTCGTTCGATGAGCTTATTATTTCTGCAGGAGCCTGTGGGTTTTTCATGCAGGTACACTGTTAACACTTGCATGCAGCACGATTTATGGAATGGAATTATCTGTCTGATTGCGAGGATTGCCCCAGGGCCGCAATGATCGAGTTGGAGAACATGACATGCGGTGTCAGAACATGGTGCTTAGCCAATGGCCAGAATGATCCATCACTTGCATTTTCCTGCTGCAACTGTCAGTCGCAGAGAATTGCGTTACTTCTTTGTCACATTTCGCGATTGATGCTGTTCGACAAAAAGCTTAGTACGGTCGATGATTAGACTTCGTTAAAAATACTGGTAAAGCTCTCTCTGAAATATTAGTTGCAATAAATAAAACCCATAACTACGTGTTTAGAATATTCATGTAGTATAACACAATTTAAAATGAAAGACCAATTGATCGTCTGCTTTCGAATGTATCAGTGTTAAATTATTTAAAAACATTTTTGAAATTAACGACCCAACTTTGGCCATAGGTATGACCTTTAAAGTGATTGTATTCAAAAAGCAGAAGGCAAATACAAATTTAATCAATGCATTCATAAATGATAAAGTTTTCGTGGTGATTTGTTGAGTAATGGCTTTGGAGACGTCCAAGAATTTGTCCAACGCGAATCTCAGAAGTGCTACAAGATAAAGTTGTATATATGTGCAAAAGGTTGGATGCCGTGTAAATGGCATTTTCTAAGATGATATACTCATTTGAGTGTAATGAAACGGTTTATGAACACCTTCAGTTAATGTTTAGTAAGATAATGTAGAAACGCTTTAAAATGTAGGGACTTCGCCTTGAATGGCGGCTGGAAAAACATGAAGGTTTTGCATTCATTGAACTTTGCTCAGTAGCACCTTAAGATTTCAGAAATTTAGTTCTTGCAGTTTAAGTAATATGGTGGTAACATTGTCGCTATTACATAAACAAGATTCTACTAAATGTATATTCTAGTGAAATCGATTAAAAACATACCCATTAGTTTAATGCATATCTGGAAATCAGTTATGTTCAAAAGTGGCAAGATGTGCAGAAAATCACGAAGAAGAGAATTCCAGAAATTGGAACGGGAGCGAGAAACTTAACCACCTGGTCAAAAATTCTGTTTCAGAATTACCTATATTGGTGATTCCAGGGTGAAGCTAAATTTAGGAAACTATTTTGATTACTCGGCTTAATAAATATAGAAGTGATATTCATAAAATTAAAAAGTGAGGAGATGATCTAATAAACCTGTAGGTTTCAATGTTAAGGGAATAGAATTCGGCTCTTCCTTCTTATTAAATCAGGTCAAGGGGTACTGATGTTCAGGCATGGGTTTATAAAGAGGCGAACATCCCTCAAATTTGCATCCTTTTTCCTTAATGCTATTCAGTCTTACAAAAGCGTTTATTTTGATGGAGTACCAGCAGTCTGTAGCGCTTAAAGACCGCAATCGTATAATATAGATTTAGTGGTCGTAACCGAGGAATTTTCGGTTTAACATTTATATAACTCACGGCAATTTACCACAACCACCTCAACGACCACCACCACCACCACCACCACCACCACCGCCGCCGCCGCCGCCACCACCAGCACCGCCACCGCCACCACCACCAACACCACCACCACACCACCAGCACCACCACCAGCACCGCCACCGCCACCACCACCAACACCTCCACCACCACCACCAGCAGCATCACCACCACCACTACCACCACCTCCACCACCAGCACCACCATCAGCACCAGCACCACCACCACCACCACCACCTCCACCAGCACCACCACCACCACCTCCACCACCTCCACCAGCACTAGCACCAGCACCACCACCAACACCCCCACCACCGCCACCACCAGCACCGTCACCGCCACCTCGAGCGCCACCGCTACCGCCACCACCACCGTGACCGTCACCGCCAACGCTGGCACTGCCGCCACCACCACCGCCACCACCACTGCCACCACCACCGCCGCAACAAATTAAGTAATTTTCAAAGTGTAAACCATTAGTTTCCATGGTCAATGAGAAATCTTTCAGCGAGGTTTATTATTCCATTATGGTACCAGTCTCTGGTTTTTTATGGGAAGGATTTCGTCCACGTAGAAAATAGGCCATGATTAGAAAGAAATAATATACTGATGATGAAAGATCTGTGCTGTATGCTGGATGAGGTAGCAGTTCAATTCCTCCCAATTCCTTAAATTTTCCATTGTTGTTCGTGCAGTAATGGGGTTGTAATTGAACTCTATTTTGGTTAATCTATGCTGGATATCTTTGTCTCAAAAGGTCATGAACTCTTTCGAACTGTTGAGAATAAGACTCCACATCAATCGCCCGTCCGTTTGGAACAAATCCCAGTGAATTGCACCTTCAAAATTCTACCAGAGGCACAACAATTACTTTGGGACCAAACTGTTTTGTTTTAACGATGACTTCAGGTTGGCGGGGATCAAGCTACTGTTTCGAGGCATCGGCGTTTCGGTACTATATCCTTTTTCATCATAAGTGACAATTCTCCTGACAAATCTATCATTCATGGGATTACGGATAAGCTGACGACAGCTGAACTCCACGTTCACCCTATTCAAGTTTCAGATTATGAGGTACAGATCTATAGCTTCTGTATGATTTTCCAAGTGTCTTAATGTGGCGATGGTATCTTTAGATGTACCAAGTTGTTCAGAAGACCTACGGGTATATTCTCAACATTCTATACTTTAGGTCTTCCATAATGTGATAAAACTTAAGTTTTTGTCGTTTCTACTGATCAAACGTTGTAGTCATCGTTGTGCCACACCTCATTAACGACACCTTCTCCTTCCACTTCACATATTCCTTGAGTCTGCAGCAGCAACTAATCTTGTTTACAGTAGTGTTTTAGGACCCTAAGTTCAACTTTTGTTATCTCCATTTTGTGGTTGTTTATTGACTTCAACCAGTCATTCTGTAAATAGCACTGACACACCAAAGAAACCCAATAAATTTTCAAAAACGTCAAAATAAAAAACCAACTGTACAACCTAATATAATTATTATTCCTGTTACTATTGCAGAAACAGAAATTTTGAAATAATGTTCATAAACTAATTACTAATATTCAGAGACAGTTAATAATAATTTTCAATCAAGGGTAAGTTACCACAAAGGGATTATTATCAGTCTCCATTAAATTTATCACTGGAGTTAATTGGTATCGTCTATAATCGAACCCAGCCGTTCCTTACTGGAATAGCTTGTAGTAGATCTAAAATAAGACCAAAAGCTTTCCTGGCGACGAATATGCTCACTTTCTTCTCGGGCAACAAGCCAGGTGAAAAGACGATTTAGATATCGACGTTTCGGGAGTGTGCTTCGCTACTATCATCAGAATATTTATTAAATGTTATAACCACAAATGAAACACTGGATATAACACAAATATAAACGTATGATATATTAATAGCATCCTCATCTTTAAGGATCCCAAATGACCTTGTTGTCGACGGGCCCTAAAACACCACCACCACCACCACTCTTCAAGTATTGGGCCCTGTGACACGTTCCGTTCTCTTCAAGAGCCTACTGATTCTTCCAGCTTAGAGCTGGGCGTCCCACAACTCTCTTTCCTTTCGGCATATAATCTAAAAGTCTTCTTGGAAGTCCTTCCTCGTCCATTCTTAAAATACGATTTTCCATTCATTTTTGTTCTTTATTATTTTACTGTTTAAATTAAAAATCCCAAACTCTTCTCTTACTTTTTCTCAAAAATCTCATCTCTGCCGATTCTAGCTGTTTGCGTTGGTTCTTTGCCAGTAGTCAACATATCTTCAGTCCGGCTCTTTTTATGAGAATAGTAAGTTCCTTTTTTACTAGATTGGGTTGCCAGTCCAATGCTAAACCCCCATCCTGGAGGGCCCGGTTTTATTTCGGAGTTTTCCTCTCCTAGATGAGCTATCTTACTGAACTACGAACCTCATCTGTCCGTTCCTAATGTATTATCCCCATTAGGAGGTATGCCTCTTCCGCGACTTCGCCATAGTGAAGAACTTCTTCTCCGCCGAAAATTTCGTTGAGGTCTTCACACTTAACCCTGTGTATGGGGCCTTTGACCACTGAGCAACTGTACCCCCAATATTCATTTCCCTCGGAAGGCCGGGTGGCCCAGATATACCCCAGGGCACTCTTTCTTTTTGTAATTTTACGTCCTCCAACGCTAAGTCATATCGGACGGTGAATGAAATGGGTGAAATGATGTTCAAATGTGTCCAGGGTCCATGGAGCTTAGAGCTACCCGACATTCGTCTGTAAGTATAAGGGAAAGCCCAGGAAGAAACCTTATCCAGGTAGCTCACCCTGACTGAGACTCGAACTCGGGACCTCTTGAACGTGAGGCAGACATGCTACCATCTACGCTAACGAGGCGGGCCCTAGGCACTGGGCTGGCTAACTGCAACCGAAAGGTTGGGCGATGGGTTCGCCACGTTACTACGCCAATATATTGATACCAGGATATTAAATATCCTGATGATGGGAGCGATGTACACTCCCGAAACCGATATCTAATCGTCTTTTCACCTGACTTGCTGCCCTAGAAGAAAGTGAGCATTGTAGCAGATTTTCTGATATCAGACTGAGTTTCGAAGGCCACGTCAAAACTAACTCAGCGGGAGACAAAATTAATACCAAATATGATTTGGTAAGTTGCACTCAATAAATGTATTCATTTTCATGTCGGTAATTTAGAACATTTTTAATACTATCAAATCTAATGTGCTTCACACGTGCTCAAGAATTCTAATCTTGTGTGAAGAAAGAAGAGATTATAATTTGTACAGCAGAGAGATAGATGGGGAAACAAACGTTTTATGTCATAGCATGTTACTTTGATACTAACTTCAAAAGCTTTTGATTTGATTAATTTAGGTTGACATGTTTACACAACGCTCTCTTAATTTAGACTTCCATTTATTCCACAAATTAGGTGATTGCAGGAACATTGTGTTCCAGTATAGTTAATTTTGCAGCGCACATCGCCGTTAGCAGATTCAAAACATACGAATAAATAGGAAAGGGTTTAATTTGTTTCCTGGAGGGATGATCAGAATTAGATTAGGCACTACAAGCCCATTAATGAACATAACACAAATGGAAATGAAAGAGAAGATAATAAAATAGGGTTCGTTACACTTATCAACACATTTTAAATTTAGTACTTTATTAAGCTTGCAGTAACATTTTTGAAATACATCCTATTGCCAAATTTTACATAATAGTTTCTTCCTAATTACCTCTATGATGTTTCTGATAAGTTAGACACGTTTCTGTTCTTCTAATTCAAGAATTGAGCTCTTTAATCCAGTCCAAATTGGAAAGGTAAATATTTTTTTTTCTTTTTGAGCTGTCAACTAAACTATGAAACAAAAATTGTTGTCATAATTCCGAAACAAAATATGTAAACTGGTTAACTGTTCTGCTGTATCACATAATGCTTTTTTTGCTGTTCTTCTGTTTTATGACAAGTTGCAAAAATTCGACATGATAACTCACCAACTACGACGATTTGAATGACTACAGACGAAGAAAGCAACTGCTTTATGCACATTGGCCTTTCTGAAACGCTGCCGAGGCTACTCGGTTGTTCCACGCTTCACTGAAGTACATCACCACATAGATACGTTCCGAATATGGCACAACTTTTGACGCACCAGTCTCGCACTGGTAAAGGAAAGAATACATAACATTGATTTCTAGATCGCATTTCTAAGGAGCTCCTGATACTACATCTTGAACTTGCTTCTTCCCTTCGGAGTTTCGACTGGGAGTGGATGGACCTCTCAGTATCCGCGCAGTACTAGCGAGACCAGAAGAGCAACACGGACCGCCACATCACCGTACCCTAAAGCAGTAGGTATACACCATTAGACCCTTTCAAGTTAGTGATCAATCTGATCGAAGGATCGTTAGACCAGCCTACTATTTCAGTTTTATCAAGAGGACTCAACGTCACCCCGGGACCGAAATCCGTACCTACCAAAGATGTTATCAGCTGTACAGAGCAGGCACTTAGCCCTCTTCCGGCAGACTTAGCTGAGGAAGTAGGCACCGAAGTCAGCCTTACTTTAGCAAGAGCTAGGAAACCCAGAAGCAATATTTCATCCGAGGAATAGCCCGCCTCGGTAGCGTAGTGGCTGGGAATCTGCCTCACATTCAGGAGGTCCCGAGTTCGATTCTCGCTCAGGGTGAGTTACCTGGGTACGGTTTTTTCCAGGGTTTTCCCTTATCCTGAAAGAGGAATGTCGGGTAACTAAGATCTATGTACCCTGAGCTCATTTGAGCATCATTTCACCCATTCCATTCATCGTCCGATATGAAGGACGTTAAATTACAAACAAACAAAAAATCCGAGGAATGAGCTTTGAAAGCGCTACGGCAAGACTTGACTCTGTGCTTCCCGGTGATACGGGCAATGCTACTGCCATCATGGAAACCACGGATCATGACCAGAAAATCAGTGGACTACTCGCAGATACCTCTTTCAGGAAATTGGATAACGACCCGATGGCCACGATCACCAAAACAATTACTAGTCTCATAAAAACTTCCAGCCTTACCGCCGAAGTACACAAAAACCGCCATTCCACACGCACCTGCTTCACCTAGACTCTAAGGACTGCCGAGGAAACACAATCCTCCGATCCGTTGTGAGTTTCATTGGCTCCCTACTTACCAGCTTGCCAAAAATCTTACCACTCTTGTGAAACCACTGGTGGGCTCCTGTCCATATCACATTAAAAATTCCAGCTACTTCATCCAGAGAATGCAGCTTTTCAGGCACACACTAACTCTCACTTACTTCAGCTACAACTGCCAGTTCTTCGAACAGGTGGATGTAGTAGCCATGGGGTCACCGCTCTCAACTGCCATTGCGAACTTCTTCATGCAGGGTTCCGAACACACTGCCCTTCATACCGCCACATAAACACCGAAAGATTTCTTCAGAAATGGTGATGACACAATTGTTATCTGACCCCGTGGAGAAGACTTTCTGGGCCACCTAAACAATCTGCATGGTAATATCAGATTTAATACGGAAATTGAGAATAGCAAGTCCCTTCCATTCTTGGAAGGTGAACGACAGCTTAGGACACACAGTATAGAGAAAGCCCACGCACACCAACCGCTATCTGGACGCCTCTAGCCACCGCCAGCCTACTGAAAAGAAGACGGTCATCTCCCCTTTATTCCACCGGACGTTTGAAATTGCAGATGACGACCACGCTGAGCAGGAACGGAAGTACCAAGGGGTTACGTTGCTCCAGAATGATAATGCGACCACGATATTTACTAGGCACGCAGGAAGCTTGAGCACAATATGATAACCCCATCCCCCAGACCCCGTTCAGAAGATGGATAATTTGTTGAACACAGCTGACATTCCTTTCTACGGTTCGGCCACAAACAAGATTTCCCGCATCCTTGTTAGGTACTTCAGGACCTTCTTCTCGGCCTCTAACAAGATCCAGCAATATCTAAGACCGGTAAAAGACCCACTCCAGCTCAAGGTCTCGGAAGTTTACAAGATTCCTTGCGAGTGTGGCAAGGTGTATGTAGGTCAAAGAAAACGCACAATAGAAGAAAGGTGCAAGGAACACGGACGCAATATTCACCTGCTACAACCGGAAAAATTGGCAGGGGACAAACATTTTAGAGAGAACGTACACAAAATTAATTTCGATGAAAATTAATAGAAAAATTTGATAGAAAACACTGACAAATACTGGAACAGAAACATTAAGGAAGCCATTCAAATTAAATTACACCCACACAGACTACGGACTTCAGCTAAGCCATGCTTGGACAACAGCCATTAGAAACACCTGCAATTACCAGCAACTCTGATCACCCCGGACAGAGCACAGATATCCGAGAAAAGACGACAGCGAATATTAAACACAGCAACAACCAGCCGGCCCTATAATAAATCAGCACACGCTCTCTAGCCAGGGCACCAAATAATTTTATATATAGCGATTTCTTTCAATTTACGTCCTCCAACGTTAAATCATATAGGACGATGAATGAAATTGGTGAAATGATGCTCAAATGAGTACGGGGTACATGGAGCTTAGAATCGCCCGACATTCTTCTATCAGGAAAAGGGAAACCCCGGAGAAAGCCTTATCCAGGTAATTCGCCCTGACCGATATTCGAACTCGGGACCTCTTTAACGTGAGGCAGACATGCCACCACCACGCTACCGAGGTGGGCATATAGAGAGAGGAGTTCGATGGCTTAGGGTTATATATTCTGTATAGAGATTGTCCCCCGTGAGGTTACTTCACGAGGCTTCATCCGTCCGATATGTGGAGGATGAAATTAGGCGCCGGGTCACAAAATTCTACGCCAGCTTACCAACCCATCAGAGCGCCCTGGTTAGGTCTCTTGGGAATAATCGTCCAAGAGAACGCCGCTTAAAGGGATACCGGCTACCACGCATGGCGTGTGGGCTCTACCGGTAACCATAAGGCACATATTTCAGCCTAAAACAAAATTTCTCCCCACCCAAAATTTTGCCGGGGATAGATTTCTATTCATACAAGTCTTCCAAATTTTAACACCAATCCGGTGCACACGGGCCATTGCACCCGGACCTACAACCTTTGAGGAGCTGCAAGCTACTTCTTTTCTTCCACCAACATAATTTTAAAACCGCCATCCTGCAATCATCACATTCCGTCACTACATGGTTAAGCCCTACTCGGGGTAGTTACATATCTGAACCCCTACGAGCTGTTCCTCAGTTCGGCAACGCCTCTACTACTGCTGCTATCACACCTACGGACTGTCCCTCACTTCACACAACCCCTGAAGAAGAGGATCCCAGTATGCCAACAGCACAATGACGACGACGAGATCCTGAAGGAAGCCATGGCCGAAAACTCGACTTTCATAAACCTGACGCGGATGATCACCCACGAAGCCTTGATTAATAACTCAGATTTGCTTTACTGAAAATAATAGGCATTATCTTACACAACAACACTGAAAATATAAATTATAATTATTCTTTATTAATACAATTAAAGTAAATCAGCACCAAGCGGGATGGCTCAGGCGGTTTCGTCTGTGGTCCACATTCGGGAGGCCCAAGTTCGATTCCCGTGGACGACCTACGTGACCCAAGGTTTTTTGGGGTTTTCCCGGATCGCTAGGCGAATGCTCGATACGTTAATTACATCTTGCGAAGTTCCTGTCCCTAAATTACATCTACATTATCATTTCACATCATCATTCATCTGGTGGTCTCTTTCAGGAAAGAAGTGTTGGCGGGTGTCTCGGCGGTGCATGGTAGGATGATATGCTTAGAGGAAAACTACTTCCTCCTCCGGTAGGTCGGTTGCCGGTCTCTGGGCCTCTGCTGGGGCTATTTCGGTATCGACAGTTAGGAGATTTGGGTCTCGGACAGCCTGCTGGGACCTTTGGGACTCGGCTGCTGGGCTCGTTGCCGTCTCGCAATAGGGCGACGTGTCCATTGCCCTGGCCTCTGGGGGGAGATGTCTATATAAAAAACTGTAGGGACCCTGCCGTCTGCACAGTCGTGGCTACTTAGGTCGGCCGCCCTCTTGTCTCCTCTCGCCTCATCCTTCCTCTCGGGGATTCCCCACTTGGGAGCATATGCACAATGGGCCCAGCAGGGTGGCCTACGTACCGAATGACCTCCATAGTGAAATCCTAATCCTAAAGTAAATCAGCACAAGGTAATGATAAATACTATATACTTGAATAATTTCGGAACTATTCGCTGCTTATATTTTCTTGTATTGACATGTGCTCTTCCACTTGAGGAACCAACAATAGTCCTCCAAAATGAATGAATCCCAGAGAACCTGGTAACGTCTTTCCACCTCAGAAATGTTCTTGTGAAAACGCTCGCCTTGCTAATCACTTAGTACATCTCATAGTTTGTAGGAAAACATCAAGAGAAATTGCAAAGAGTGTATTATAAGTGACATTTGACTCCTTATCAGTTCTGACACTAAAGTTTTGTAATTTACTTCTTTGTTATTGCCCAGGAATCCTTGATATAAACTATTTCAATGCTGCCAATTCAACAGGTTTAAGCTTAGATTCAGAAACACTGTGTTTATGAAGTAGTCTAATTTGAGGACCAACAAATATACCTTTCTGTAATTTAGATTCCTGGTTTTAGAAAAGATACTTCTTAAATACTCAAATGAACTTTCACTTTTCTCCAAAGCTTTAACAAAATGTTTTCTTAACTTCAGTTTTATGTGAAGAGGCAGAAGGAGATCTTGGTTTTGAGTCTACTAGAGACATATAGTTAACACTGCTAGCTTCAGGTGTATAGTGTTCCCTTTCCCCCCACTCTTTCACTATAAAATTCTTGTCAGTTGCCCTACTGCCCCATAAGCACAAAGAACAGGAACATTTTGTGAAACCTCCTTGCAGTCTCGTTAGCAATGCAAATATCTTGAGGTAACTACAAATTTCCCAGCCATGGTTTGATAATTAATAACATCTAAAATTATGGACATGGAATCGTACCACTCCTTGTTACCTATGACATAAAATAAAGGCATTGATGTTGATAAATTGGCATTATGTAGCAACACTTTGTTTAAACTGTATTTAGAAGAGTGAATAAAGGGACGCAAATCTTTATAATAATGCTATATACCTAATTCCTTCACTAAAGCATTAAAATATGCCGAAAAATAAGTTGTCTTTCGTTGCGAAATATTGTGGAAACCTTTTTAGTCTCTTTTGCTAGGAAATTCTACCAGTAATTCTGTCTCTTTTTTACCTAGTTTGAAATCACGAATAACATCGCTTAGTTCTTCTTGAGATACAAAATGTATTTCTTCACTTCGTTGACACTGATATGCAGGGCCTTGGGAAGTCGATGATTTACTATCACCTACACCATGTTTTAGACCAAATCCATCATATTCTTCAACCCATGCTTTTGGAGGATCAGTCACTGTGAGGAACTGGTCTTATTGGTGATGGTTATTTGACCCTCGACTTAGTTTTTCTAGAAGCATCTGTAATTTCTGTAAATAGTTAATATAGCTATCCTTTTCATTATAGAAAACAAAGTAGCAAGTATTTAAGTCTTTATGATAAGTTACGAATTTCTTCATCAGTAACTTTATGTTAGCTTCACTTTAGTTTCAGTTCGTCACACCCATTTAAATACGGCTTTTATAGTAGACTCCAAAACTGAATTTACTAATGTAATTTTACGTGATGGAAACATATTTAATAACAAAATGGCTATCACTTTAAATTAAGTTAGTATGAGTTGGTACAGTACCCTATTTCTGTGACCTTTTGTAAAAGAATTTGAATAAGACTATCTCAAAAACGTTACATGATACAGCTTTCTAAGAGGCATTTTTGGAATCAGCGAGTCATTTTGCATAAGAATTGGCTGATTTTGTTTTGGGTACAGCAACTGTATTCCCTAGTGCTACCAGCATCGTTATGAGCCTCCGATGTCTAGCTATATGCCAGTAAATCTACTGATATAAGGTTGGGTCTGGGACGAGTTTGAACTCACAATGGGATGAGTATTCCAGTACAGACCGACAATCTCGAAATGATCAATCCATTACGTGATGAGTCTTCTTACTTTACTTTGTTTACCAGTAGGTACATAGTAGGTAGTTAAGGTGATTAAGGTAACGGTATAGGGTCACTCTTAAACGAGTGGGTGGTGTACCTCTCCAGCAGTAACCACGCTCAAAGCCATTTAAAGTGCGGTGTTAAATGATCGAACAGGGAACCTCAGGCCTCGAGATATCCTTTGACACACGGCTTACCTTCACCATCCCATCAAAAGAAATCGAAGCTATTGAAAGTATGAGAGCACTTAACCCTAGCAGAATGTAACCTTTCCAAGACCTTTTCTTGTACAGAAATACACGATAACGTTTCTCTCCCTCTTAAGTTGTGACCGTAATCCACCAAGTTATATAATAAACCTTAACATCGGGTTGCCGAAATTCAGGGCTAAACTTTTGAATGGCAGGCTACGGTTGTACTGTTGGAAATCCAGTCTGCTATTCATAAATTTCTGAGTACCCTGTTGCACAACAAAACCGCTCTCTGTAGGGTAAGTCATTCAGTTCTCCTTTCTGAGCTGCCCGTTTCTCTCCTCTTCAATTAGAGAAGTTTGGTAACAATTCGACCGACGAGTATGACCCGCTTTGGGAAAACTCGCTACATTAGAGCAGTGAAACCACGGTATGCAACGTCTCCTAAATTATCCAGTAAAACTTGTGGGCGCAAAAGGAGCGGAAGCGTTCCAAACTATGTGCAGATCAAGCTGGGATGATGAGTTGGATGACACCAAGTGCTTAGCTCCAAAACTTTGGTCTGACAGTTTCGTTTTCAGGACTGTTCCTACGGTTACTGACACAGGCCACGTGGGTGCGACAAAGTTACGGAAACTATAATACAAGTTTGTGAAAGAAACTACTCCCTTTTCGTTTACCTAAGTGAATAAGCAACAATGGAACTCCTACTAAGTTGTAAAATTCGTGACTACTTCCCTCATTAGTCCTTATAAATATAGGTATTACAACAATGATGGACAGCAATCAGCTCCCTAGTGCCCACGGGGAGTACTTTCTTCTGAGCAAACACCCATAACATCTGTCCCACGCCGCCATGCTTCACCAAAGCTAAAAGCTGAGCTAAAAGCTTACCTCTCCTTCACAGTGTTAAGTTCTGTTGGAGGACATATTTTGAATTTGCTGGTCCCAAAGGCTGGCTCACTAAAGCATCTAGCTTTGCTGCTTCGCGGCGCAGGGGATCGGGGTTTGTTTCCCATCTTGGGCATGGTTATTTGTATGACTGTAAATATACGTATATGTATGTATCTATTATAAAACAACAAAAGCATATGAGAAAGATCCTCAAAACTTGAATAACAAGCACAGACTTTCATTAAATAAAAAAGACAAGCAAAACAAGTGAACAGCGAGACACCAAAGTTCAACACAAAGAGCAGATAGCATCATGAGATACTTAACCAATAGGGGTGCTAGGTGCACAGCCACATGACCAAGATGTCCTCCGGTCTGGTTGAAGACGAGTGGAAAGAGGTCTCCCGACGAATACATCCATCTGAGGCTCTGCACTGAGGGGACGTAAGAGTAAGGGTCTAAAGTATTTCGAAAGTTCTCTAAATGTTGCAACTACATCTTGGTCACATATAACATTCAAAGATTAATTCTATGTGGCGGAAAGAAAGGCAAGGCGAATACTAGCACGTAACAGCTTAAACACTACGTTTTGTAATTTAGATTTATTGCAACATTTGAAACAGTGAAACTCAGAAAGATCACAGAAAGTCATTTTCAAATATCATTACAGTAAAATAAATGTCACAGTACCAAGACAAATTATGTTTCTACAACTTTGAAATGTTAAACATTTATAAGCGGGTTAAATTAAAAAATACAGCTTCATACACTATTTGCATCAAATATATTATATTTGCGTGAATTTGAATTTTGCATGCTTTACTTTCAAGCAAAACAGTTTTCAATAAAATGTTCTTTGGGACGTAATACGCTTCGTTAATTAATAAAATGAACGTATATGCAACTAACAAACTAAAATGCACATTGAAAGGAGCATCTGAAAAATGTGAGCGAAATTACAAAGAAATGACGGAAATACACAATGGTAGATCACACACCAAACCAACATTAGCCTAACGATCACATAAAACCGCGAAAAACCCAAAGTTACAGAAAGGTCGACGAGAATTGAACCCACGATTTCCCTAATGGGATTTTCACAAATTACTATCTTAGTTTATTAGTACTTCGCTTTCCACATTCATCCACTTTAGTCAAGTAATGAGCAGCTCTCTAAAAAGGATTTTGAAGCTTCATAGGATACATTCATAATGCCAAATAAATTATTTTTATTTCCTCAGTAGTCTTCTTAGCTGTTCAGTATTATTCGTTGTAAGCAAATTGTTGTTGAATATACGGCTTACAAATGGGTATGCTGAGTGTCACTAGCAGGTGAAAAAGATTAAATATCATAGAAGTTCACAAGCTAAAGAGAGAAAGAAAACAAATATGATACAACCTTAAGCACAACATTTATTAAATTGTTTGTAGGTCAATGCGTTAAGTTATAAGGCATTTTCTATTCAAGACTTTATAATGCTTTACTGTTTACTAGGATGCTTTAGTGTGATGTGCATTTGTGACGGAAAATAATGCGCAGGTGGACCTGAAAAAATATAGAAGATCCACAGAATTTTTTAATAAATTGAGAAATTATTTAATTTACTCCATTCCAGGCACCTCGTTTCAGCTTATTTTAAATCGTGCTGTATTCGGTACTGTCCTGAGGCCTGGGATGCTTCAGATGTCTTCACTAGAAGTGTGGAAAAGGGGTAGAATATTTCCACGCACAGATTTTACCCCAGAGCCTGGGGGTTGAACACATCTCTGTGAGAAATGGAATAGGATTGTTCTATATTTTGTCCCCTCATGCATTATAAGGAAATAAAATTTAAAACACTTAAGGGTACCAGGAAAGTGCATATCCTACTATTCACTTTTACTTTAAATGCCTTTTTCTCGGTATAATTGTTAGATAAGAGTAAAAAAATACTGTATTATCAGTTATGCATAAAGTTGAGTCTCTGTAAGGATTGAAAAAAAAAGCGTGACTAAAGGTTTACACCTTTCCATAACGTTTTCTTAAATATCCTTAAGTTAGAGAAGCAATACATTTAACTTGAGATGCTTATCTGTTTCAAATGGGATTATGGTTGTCCTTGAGCGCTGCTAGGTGACCAACCAATCGGAGTCCTAGATGTTGGGTGTGACGAGCGCCAACCTAATCAATTTCTAATAAATACTATCCGCGCTAAGACAAAAATTCAGATTTTGTAAAAACTGATCCATGAGGAAGGTAAAGAGTAATGTCTCAAACAGAACCGTAAAAACCCTACATTTTGATTTTATATAGGTTTCCTAATACAAATAAAGCACTATTATATTGTAATAATGCATCACGTCGTAAACAATGTAATGAATTGGTGGGCATGTATGCGTGTACGTATATTTACAATTGCTCAGAACTGAAACATAAACCTTTAACATGTAATAAAAAGTACTTTTAATAAGCCAACGTGTTTATTAAGTTCAAACGAGAGGATACAATACACTTCTTACTGGCCTGGTAGAACGTGTCTGGTCACATATTTTTGTTTATGAATGGATTCATAATCTTTATTTATTCTAGATAGTTCAAAGCAACATTATTCATTTGTTCTTCCCTTTAAAAATCAGGAAAGTGTATCAGCTGGATTAGCTTGCAATTGAAATGAGACATGAGGTATTATAAACCACCTTCCCAGTTACTACTGCCAGAACAATCCAATTAAGTTAATGCGGGCTCAAATTATATTGCAAGCAGAAGTAATACTTTTAAACTGACTGAAGTTGAACGACTTATTCACGAAGAAATTGACAAGGAACACAACAAGACTACGTAACCTGCGTGAGACATCAGAAAAACTACAAGAAGATGACTTTTGGAAAGAAATAGCACGTATTGAAATTTTGGGATCTATCATTATACATTTACAATACTAAGATGATGAAGACCAGGACAATGACGAATTATCTCTTAACGTAAATAACATTCACAGCCATATGAATGCATCGCTGGCATTTTCGTTGGATTAGAAAAAAAAATTAATTCATAAACTATAAGTGCTTTTAAACCATATACTTAAAACATGTGAGTAATATACGAATATCAATGTTGTAATTGTTATTTCAACAACTGCATTATTATAAAACTTTTGTAAATTTAGCTTGCGTTCCCTTAAGTTTAGTGCCAAGGAAACTCGCTATTGTGTGTGAAAGAGAGGGGGAAATATTAAAATATTGGGGGTAACGAGATGGAAACGCTGAAGGCTCTAATGCATTTGATTTGCTAGAGGCGAGAACTCTTCCCATTTGAAACATGTAATAAAATAACTGAATTCATATTGTTCTATCTCTGCTTGTCCATCTCTCTCTCTCTCTCTCTCTCTCTCTCTCTCTCTCTCTCTCTCTCTCTCTCTCTCTCTCTCTCTCTCTCTCTCTCTCTCTCTCTCTCTCTCTCTCTCTCTCTCTCTCAGAAAATTGAAAATTCAGTACAAATAGTTTTATTTAAGTATGAAGATTTCACCAACGCTACATTCTCTGCTACTTACATACTTTACTATAGGAAGTATTCCATTATTCCTAAGATTTCGAGACCAAAATTGCATCGGAAATACATCTCTTGTCCAGAAACGTGTACTAAAACGGTGACCGCGAATGAAAATTTGATTCCAATAACCCTGAACCATTTGAAGGCCATAATTTCCCTTTCAAAGCTCATACAATGTAGAAAGTTATTTTAATCTCAGTGCCTCTAAGAGAATTGACAACACTGACAATTGTTGACAGTTGGCAGGCCTATATGTCTTAATTTTCTTTGATACGGCTGTAGACACTGAAGTTTATATGGGTATCTTCAAGGCATTTATGGAGCAGCTGGATGATATCGAATTGAGAGAAGGTTATTTCCAGCAAGATTGAGCAGGAGTGCCATAAGACACTAAGAAACTTGTAACCAATTTCTTTCATGATCGAATAATCTCTAAAGGTCTGTAACCTACCAAATCCCCTCACCTAAACTCACCGAATTTTTTCTTGTAGGGGCATATAAAAATAGAGTGTACAAGAATAGGCCACGGACAATTGATGTCCTTAAGGAATCCATTCGAACTAAAATAAGTAACATTGCCAAGAATACTCTCCGTAAAACTACAGAGAATATGGTGAGACGAGTGCAAACATGTATAGATACTGGTGGAGGACATAAAATAGTGTAATAGTGTAATGTAATTTTCCAATTGGGTATTGTATTCTCCCAAAGTTGCATGTGTGTCCTATTATTGGTTCAAAAGTTATGGCCTATTGAAGTGGTTCAGATTTATTTGGATCGCATTGTACTTTGTGCTTAGTTCAGCGTCTTTCAAAGAACGAATGAGCTTCTTCAAATTCTGAGGTCTCCGGCCCATACATGGCAATGCTTTTAACACTTTTCGATGTTTCTTAACAATTGTTTTATTAAGATTCAATTACCATATATTTAAAATGCGCCAAGAACAATGGATTATATATTGAATTTTTAGGGAGCAGACCCTGAAGTCCTCTTCTTACATAGCTGGTGAACCGTAAAGGATGAATAAAGTTATTCATAAATGCATTAAAAGGGTTGGTCTCGTTAAACATATATCAAGGGAAGTTTTCTTCTGTAGTTCAACATTTCTGAGATCGTTTTGTTATTCTACTGTATTCCTCTATTCTTGCTGTAGCTACAGATAAATATGAGTAAAATCACTTCCAGAAATATATTCGCCCATTAAAGTGAAGCAGATATAAGAATAATTGGTTTAATATTGGTTTAAAAGTGAATTAAGGTAATTATGTGAATTCAACACCTCAGGTATGAGGATTTTATTGCAACACTTTGTGTTGCATCCATGGAGACACATTACTTAGATATCACACACACATACAGAGAGAGAGAGAGAGAGAGAGAGAGAGAGAGAGAGAGAGAGAGAGAGAGAGAGAGAGAGAGAGAGAGAGAGAGAGAGAGCATTTTCTAAACACACCTCTTCTTTATACAGCTTAAAATGGAAATTAATTGTTCTTTCACACTGCTCGTGTGTAGGCTAAATTGTGGAAACGTAGAGTCAGACTGAAAAATTCAAAGCTATAGCCGGTATTTGCATCACGGATCTTCTGGTCTCCGTCCAACGGCACTAACCATTGAGCTACTATGGCCAACTTGGCGATATGACATTAAATTCGACAACTGGCTCGTATTTTTCTGATAAACCACTTAGGAGTTCTCATAAACACATGAGACAAGTACCTTAATGTTGACTTACTATGCTGTAAGTGCTTTAAGGCCCAGGCTTTATAGTTAACCACTATTAGGTCAATTAATAGAAATTAATTGTTCTTTCACACTGGCCGTGTGTAAGCCAAATTGTGGAAACGTAGAGTTTGACTGAAAAATTCAATGCCATAGCCGGGATTTGCATCACGGATCTTCTGGTCTTCGTCCAACCATTGAGCTACTATGGCCAACTTGCCGATATGACATTAAATTCGCCAACTGACTCGTATTTTCCTGGTAAACCACTTAGGAGTTCTCATAAATACATGAGACAACTACCTTAATGGCGACTTACAACGTGTAAGTACTTTAAGGCCCGGGCTTTATAGTTAACCACTATTACGTTTATTAGGTCTTTCACACTGGCCGTGTGTAGGCTAAATTTTTTAAACGTAGAGTCAGACTGAAAAATTCAATGCCATAGCCGGAATTTGAATCACGGATCTTCCGTTCTCCGTCCAACCGCTCTAACCATTGAGATACTATGGCCAACGTCCCGATATGACATTAAATTCTCCAACTGCCTCATATCGGCACGTTGGCCATAGTAGCTCAATGGTTAAAGCGGCTGAATGAAGACCAGTTGTCCGTGCTTCAAATCCCGGCTATGGCATTGAATTTTTCAGTCTAACTCTACGTTTCCACAGTTTCAAATCCTTGTATTCGTTTCAACATCAGTTGGGTGGAATTTAACTTTTCTATTTATCTTCTTTGTCTAATATTAAGATGACAATATAGTTGGAGGAGAGTACAGACTTATTCTCACTTCATATGAAGTTGCAATTGTTTTAATTGTTGCCTAACCTACAACTCCGTATATAGGATAGTAACGCAAGACATTTTACAGTATATTAGTAATTTGTATTAGAAATTTATGTTTGTTGCTGTACAGTCATACTCCAAAACAAACTATCCAACACTGTTAATGTGCTTATTTCGTTATATTTTTAATTTTCGTCAGGATGAACATAACAACTACAAGTATCACATACTCTTCATTCAGGGGACTAAAGAATCTAAGAGACAGTAACTGAACAAAATTACTCCGTAAATCCCGTTGCTTTTTAAGGAACGACGAAGAAAAATTATCCACTGGAGCATTATAAATGGTATACGATGGCAGGTGATAAAGTGGGAAACACTGAACAAGGTGCCAGACCAAATGAGAAAACTAATACTGGGAACAGAAACAAAAAATCGGAGGATACCGGACTAGAGAGAGAAAATGGAACGAAGAAAAAGCGTGGCACTTTTTTCTTGGAGTAAAGAGTTTCTTAAATGTAGAAAACCATACGTATTTACAGGTAAAGGCAGTATCCTCTTGAGGGGATAGAATATGGTTCAAATATGTAATTATCTTCTTGAATGGTACTTCATATTGTGCAACATAACAGAGCTGCGATTTTTTTTAATTTACTTCCTCCAACGTTAAGTCATATCGTACGATGAATGAAATGGGTGAAATGATGCTCAAATGAGTACGAGGACCATAGAGCTCAAGAGTTACCCGACATTCGTCTTTCAGGATAAGGGAAAACCTCGAAAAAACTTTAGACAGGTAACTCACTCTCTTGAACGTGAGGCAGACACGCTACCATCTACGCTACCGAGGCGGGCGAGCTGGGAATCCTGCTTTATAAACATCGGTTAAGCTTTGGATCGTCAGAATGGAAAATTCAATGCCTCGGCTGGGATTTGAACCACGGATCTCCTAGTCTCTGTCCGACAGCTCTTAACCATTTAGCTTCCAAGACCAACATGCCCGCCTCAGAAGCGTAGACGGAGTATGACTGCCTCACGTTCAAGAGGTCCCGAGTTCAAATCTCGGTCAGCGTGAGCTACTTGGATAAGGCCTTTTCTGGGGTTTTCCATTATACTTAAAGACGAATGTTGGGTAGCTCTAAACTCCGTGGACTCTGGACACATTTCAGCATCATTTCACCCAGTTTATTCACCGTCCGATAGGACTTAACGTTGGAGGACGTAAAATTACAAAAAAAGACCAACATGCCGTCATGGTATTACATTCTCAAACTGATTCGTATGTTTCATGATAAACCACTAGGGATTCTCATATACAATGAGATACGTACCTTTTGTTGTGACTTATTATTATGCATGTACTTGAATCGTAATATTGGGATACTCCACATTTCAACAAAACTGAATGTTTCAGGAGATACAAAAAATATTCCAGTTCCTAAAATTATTCTTAAATTCAGCTTTTGTCTTCACTTTTCATTGAAATGAATGTAGAGGGAAGCATGCCATTTCACTGTAGACATTCTTGATTCATTTTCTTGAAATTATGTCAACATTTATTTAGTGAACATGTGGGCTTTCTCAATATTTTGTAATAAATATGCATAAAGTATTGCTTAACCCATACTATATATCTGACAAGGCCAAAAAGTGAAACAAAGTGTACCAAAGAAACTATTTGGCATTATATTCTATACAAGATTCATTCTTTGACACATATGACCAATTGTATATGTCGTCATAGAGGTTCTGAATAATTTCATCGTTTGTTAAGAATGGCACAAATCGTCTTAGGTTTTGCTTTTTCTTCTCATTTATAGGTACATTATCTCGACATGCCTGACTCATAGGTTATGGTGAATTAAAAATAGTTCGGCCAGTTGGAATGTGTGCTCTTCCTCACATTCTGCACTATCACCACTAGCCAGAACAACATGGGTTTCTATACATTATGATCTGCCTATATATTTAAAGTACAATGTCATAGATAACCCAATTTTGTAAAAAATGGACATGTGGGTCCTCAATACGTCCGTTCACTTGAGCTTTATACCTAAACCACTATTAGCGTTAATTGACGGAAATTTAGGCGGAAGAAAGATTAGGTTTCCATGGATTAAGCTGTCCATTTTTTCTACGAGGGCTGTTCAATAAAGAATGATCACAGATCCTTTTAACAACGTACCTCTACTCATCCTCATAATTTTGATAGTCCTTCTCAAAATAGTTTTCCCTGAATGCGATACACTTGTCACATCGTTTCTGCCAGTCTTCAAAGACATTTTGGAAACCATTTTTTGAGAGATCTTTCATAATTGCCTCCACAGCCTTCACCACTGCTTCTGATGATGGATAGTGCCTCCCACGAAGGTGTTTCTTCAAGTTAGGGAATAGAAAAAAGTCACATAAGGCTAAATCCGGACTATATTGAGGGTGAGGGATGCACTTCACGTTGATTTTTGCAAGATATTCAGCAACAACATTGGCAATATGCGGTTGCGCATTACCGTGGTCCAACATCGAGCCTGCTTCATGCAAATGTGGTCTTTTGCGCCTGATACTGACTTGCAATGTTTTCAGGACATCCCTATACTATTGTCCAGTTACCCATGTGTGTGAAGGTACAACATGCTGATAAACAATTCCATGAATATCAAAGAATGAGATGACGATAACTTTCCCAGTAGAAGCAACCACTTTTGCTTTTTTGGAGGTTGATGATGAAGGAAATTTCCGCACTGAGCTTTGCTGTTTGCTCTGAGGATCAAAATGATGTATCCAAATTGCATCAGCGGTGTTTACGTTTGAAATAAACTCCGGATCTTCCTCTAACATAAACTTTAACTGCATGTCACCTCCATTGCAGCGGTAGGTGATACTGAACATGATACTAGGAGTACCAACAATCAAACTACAACGGCGTGTTTGTTTCATATTAAGTTGACAGAAGATAATAAGATTGAATTTTAGTGCGAAAAATTATGAAAGTAAAAAATTATGATCATCCTTTATTGAACAGCCTTTGTATATTAGACGTTACCCAGGAGGTTCTCTTTACTACAGTGCTATTGCCTATAAGTTCTCTCATTTGTCAAAATCCCACACTTAATTTAATTTCATTATATTTAAACTATAAGGATCACTAAGACATATACTAAGCAATTCGTGGGCTCCCTATGCTGGAGAAATCGAGAGTCACCGGGCAAATGGTGCAAGAAGAGGCACCCTAAAAGCCTTAGTTCTCAAATAGGCTACATATCATTTATTGTTTCATTTAAAAATGCTTCCTTTGAGTGTTCCAGCTCTTATTGCACACTACTCTTAGATGTTAAGGCCAGCGAGGTGTTTCTGTGTAGCCCAATATCATCTAAGCTCAGATGAATTTGTTAAGGTAGCTAGCGCAACAAATCACTGAATTAGCTTCGTGATTTTCGAGACTACCTCTAATCTGAATCTGATTTCATTTAGTTTATTTCCCTTCAGAATTGATATAGACTGTTTCTTGTGTAGTATTTAACCCGAATCTTCAAATTTACTAAATGTCGTATGCAACACTATAGTTTACCCATTTAATTGGCGGTGTTGCCCTGGGGTGACATCACGCTGTATTCAATTTAAAATATTTTAGTGCGGTGTTTTGTTATTATAATATTGTATTGGCCTTAGTCGGTTAAGATAGTAATATTTTGATGTTTTTTTCAATTGTAAATATTATATTTTTTACAATTACATTGTAGTGTTGTTTTGTTTGGATGTGAAGGCAAAATACAAGAAACTGCGATCAAACGATACCCTGTCAACATCCATGCAAGCCATCACACCGATTATTTTACGAGGGGGGACCGAAAAGAAACCGGAATCCAAGGACGCTGCCACTCTTAGACTTAGTGCAGGATTCTCACGCTAGATGGTGTTAGTGGAGACCTTCGTGAAACCACTGTGCAGACGACGTCAGTATAGAGCTGAACGTACAAGTGTGGTAGTGTTTCTCTGACTGTTGGCGGGTTACTCCTGCGAAGTCGTTATGGCAACTTTAAAAGAACAAAGAGTGTATGTGAAATTTTGTTTCCTGCTTAAAAAAAACTGCAACGGAGACAAACCAAATGCTTCAGGAAGCTTTCCAGGAGGACGCTATGAGCCGCACACAGGTTTTCGAGTGGTTTGGGTGCTTTAAGCGTGCTGAGATGTGTTTTGAAGACCAAGCTCGTTTTGGACGTCCTTCAACATCGCAAAATGAGGAGAACGTAGAAAAGGTCCGCCAAAACATAAACGAGGATCGTCGGCAAACGATCGACCAAACTTCACCAGTGACAAGAATTAGAGCTCATGCCGCGGATTTTGAGGGAGGATTTGCACATGAGACGTATTGCCGCTAAATTTGTTCCGTGCCTTCTCATACAGGAGCACAAAACCTTCCGCATGAATGTGTGCCAGGACTTGAAAACAGAGATTGCACGTGATCCAAACTTCTTGAACAAATTAATTACAGGGGATGAGAGTTGGTGTTACGAGTATGACCCAGAAAGCAAGCAAGCGTCAAGCCAGTGGAGGACTCACAACTCTCCCAGACCTAAAAAGGCAGGGCAAGTGATGTCAAATGTGAAGATGATCATTGTCGTTTATCATTTTCGTGGAATTGTGCATCGGGAATTCGTACCCCCTGGCCAGACTGTTAACCAGCACTTTTACTTGGATGTTTCAAGGCGTCTGCGAGAGAATGTGAGGAAGAAACGCCCGGAACTTTGGCGATCAAGTGACTGGTTTCTGTATCGCGACAACGCTCCAGCACACACGGCCTTACGAGTGACGCACTATTTGGCATCTCAGAGGTGGTCTGTCGTTCCCCACGCTCCGTATTCGCCGGACCTAGCGCCGTGTGACTTTATCCTATTTGCACGAATGAAAAAAACGCTAAGAAGGAGCGTTATGGCGCTGTGGAGGTGCTGAAAACAGCTTCGCAGAGGGCACTGAACAATACCAAACTTGAAGGGTTCCAAACATGCTTCCAACAGTGGGAAAAGGTACTCGACAAGTGCATCGCATGTAATGGAGAGTACTTTGAAGGTGACTGAAGTAATTTTGTAAAAATGTTCATCAATAAAGTTTTTCGGACAACAATTCAGTTTTTCTTGGGTCCCCCAACGTACTTGGGCCCGTCCTTTACTATAATCACATTTGACTGCAGTTGCCGAGATTCGAACCCACGACGTTTAGCTTTTAATATCACTTTAACGACCATGGCTATTCAAATCGATTACGGTGAGGCTCCGCAGAAAGCAGTACGAGAACCGGTTTAGTAAGTACAGCAAGAGCGGCATAAGTAGCAAAATAGTTTGTCATTTAAAGTGTTAAGAAGTAACATTGTTAAATGTTATGTAATATTCATGGTGCACATATGTTTTTCATATTATTTTATTCCCTTAATTTCTTGGTTATTTCCTCGCCGTTCATTTAAATGACATAGTTTTAGATGCTTGGTTGCCCTGTCTAGTTGGAGTGTATTTTATAATGAAGAAAAATGCAATTGTTATACTGTTTCACATAGGTGCCATAGTCAGTAGGAGGTCCTTAGGATGGTTCACCACTACTGAGCAGTATTGGATTCGTATATTTGTGCCGTGGGAGCAGCGGGCTCATTCGAGGGAACCGGGGAGATTCAACGTGAAAATAACAATGGGTTCATATGTAGGCCGTCGAATATTCGCATAACGAAGTATTACATGACGAGGATAGGTAAGTGCAACTTTTCTATTTGATATCCTCCTCTATAACGCTCTCCATTTGTCGTCTAGCACTGTACATTCGCGGATAACGATATTCAACCAAACATTGACCAATTTATATGTTGCCGTAACTGAAATATCGGGGAATCACCTTGCAACAGACCCCATATATGTATAATCCGATCATAGTCTTTAGGCACTTCGGATTACCGATAAAATCTATCTATTAAGGAAAACACTTTGTCAAATATGAAGGAAACGAAGAACATTCTCATCCATTATAAAGAACAATTTTCTCTGGAACTTGTTGAATTCTAAAAATTGAATTTCAGAACTGGACTACTTATGAATTTGTAGATTCTGCTACTTACTTGTGTGGCGGTTATTTAATGTTTCTAAATTTGAAAAATTAATTTGGAATTGTTATGAAAACAGTAATTTTTACGGAAATAAAAGTGTAAAATTTGGGTGGGCACGAGATGATGCAATGTGAGTGAAATATTATGTAATATTGTCGTTATTGATAGCTGTAAGAGTGTGATTACGTAATGTGGTGACGTAGACCAGTAAAATATAAGTTATTACGCTGCTATAGCAACGTAAAGAGAAGGGTGCGGGAGATTAAGTGCCTTCTTCTGCATCAGAACTCCGCAGGAGTAAGACGTGTATTTGGGTCTCTCCAAGCATGTACAGAAACGATTTTGTGTGTGTATGTGTGTGTGTGTGTGTGTGTGTGTGTGTGTGTGTGTGTGTGTGTGTGTGTGTGTGTGTGTGTGTGTGTGTGTGTGTGTGTGTGTTTAAGGAGCATTAATTAGCGTGAGGGTTAGAGAGGAATGGTTCACCTATACATTTATCCCGTTTGTTAAAGGGTAGTATTCCCTTCAAAGAATATACATGTTTCATGAGAATTAAGTATTCAACTTTTGAAAAGAAGAAAAGTATTTGTTCATTCAAACAATAGTAATAGATTTCCTCTACACCGCGACCGCGCCTAGAGGTAAGATCTCTAGTTCCAGTGATGCTGTAGAGGAACCTATTGGATTATACTGAAAGATCTTCACAATGGTGAGAAATAAATCATCAGAAACGTCATCAATCATCCAAAGCATAATTTGAATTAGAATATCGACCATTTGAAACATACATAAATCACATTGCACCTAAAAATATTAATTTTCAAGATATCCATGTAGCTATACATAGTTTTCTGCCAAAATACTTCGAATAAGACAATTTTATAAAATCTATGTCTGTTATCTCGTAATATTTATTAATACAAACCTGTCTTATATATAACTGAGTTTCAAGTATATGGCCATTAATTGCTTTAGCTATTCTGACACAACACTGCAATTGGACAATCACTCCTTTGTTCCTGACAGAAATTGATATTTTAACTTCTCCTTATGCTTTGATATTTAGAAATGGAGGTTATTTATTGCAGATATTTATATCTTTATCATTTCTGTGTGAAAATTATGAAACTTACAGGTCAATAATATATCCGCTATAACACATTTAAACAAACTACTCCAAGAAAATGAAGTGAGCATTTCTGGTTTCCTTGTAATACTCTTATAAGTTCAAGAATCTTTCTTTCTGTCACATCCCTTCCTAAATTTAAACAAAGAGTATAGGCCACTATTAACGAAGGCTACCATCCCCTGCTGCAATTCAAAACTCCACCTCTAACGTACTGCAAGAAGGGGTGGCCATGATTAGGATTTTCTCCATTCCTCGCTTACGTTCATCCCTTTTCTCTTCCATTCAACAGTAAATTTAAAACCAAGTGACTTGATCAAGATTGCCATTGCCATTAATCTTAGTTCTAAGGTTATAAGGCATGTTCACTCCAAACCAAGCCGCAGCAGTTACAATACCATCTTCAGCTCCAAGAAGCAGCTCGCTTCGCCTACATTGGTGGCTAAGAGTTTACTATCATGATTAAGGTTTTGCATTCTTGAGTGAAGAAGCATGCAAAGCTCCCAGCTTCTAAGACTACAACCACTAGCTTTAAGCAGCCAACAGTTTGGGGAAGTGGAGGGGAAGGAGGATCGGTTTCCGGGAGGAAATGGAAGGAGAATACTAATGTAACTGATACAAAAGTATCCCCTTTCCCCCTTAACCGTTCGTTTTCTTCCTCCTTGTCCTTTTTGCTTTATAGAGGATATCTCCAGTGATGGGAGAAAGGGTTAACTTTTTGGTTGACGTCACCAAAAGGAAGTAGGGAAGAGGAAGGGGCAAGGGGGAGGTTTCAACTTGAATTAATGGAATTGATTTTTAGATGCTAGCTTTATTTATTGCTTAGAGATGTTACCTTTTGGCTACTTCAGTGTCGAAAATCTTTAGGCGGAAGCCAAACGTGCAGTACGTTTGGTAGAGACGAGTCCTGCGCTTGATGCATGAGAGGGAAGGAAAGTCCCATAGAACACCGTGGGGTATATAACAATGGGAAAACGCAATGTGACAATTGTATTACGGGGATGATCATTTCAGAATAGGTGTTTCGCAACTAAATTGCTTCCTTCTAAGTTGCTGATTTAAGGAATTACTCTATCATTAAAATCTTCATATTTATACAAGATTTTGTAGTGATAACATGCTCCATTTGTACTTACTAATGCCCGATTTCACCAAAAATCGACGTTAACAAATCTATCGTAAAAATGTCACAGCGTTAACAAATCTGTTGAATTCCTTGCATTTCACCAACCTGTTTTCTGAAAGAGTTAACAAAAATGTGTTAAAGCCAAAGGGACTTGTCAATATTACAGCTATATAAGGCTATGGATGAGTCGTATTATTTTCTAAACGTAGTGCGATGCGCTTTTGTTTTCATTTTCGTCTCAACACAGCTGAAAAAATGGCGAGAAAACAAAATCATAAGAGAAATTTCTCATCGATGGAGAAAGAATTGTTAATTGAATTGGTGACGAAGCATATGGTATCGTGGAAAATAAAAGGACGGATGTGGTGAATATAAAAGAAAATGATGTGCGGGAAAATAGTGGGAACTACTAGAAGCACGAAACACATTACGTAAATTTAAAACGAAGAACAAGTGACTTGAACGTTTCAACACGGCAGGTGGACAATGTATTAACCACAAAATTCAGTGAATTATAAAATCGCAAAATTATTAATACTTGAAGCAAAGACGAGAAAAGCATATTCCTTTCAATGCATGTTCTAACCTCTCTTGTACTTCCGCAGTAACCTTTATAGCAACTGTTTTCGATAGTCTATACCTCTGTAGAAAATCTTCTTCTGATAGTTCCTCAAAATCACTTCTCCTCATAGGTCGTACTCTATTACAAATGTCATTTAGACGGTCTTAAATATAGCAAATGGCGGCTAATGTGTTCCACGGGCCATCTTGATTATTTAGAGTTGTTAAGGACTTAACAAAAGAAATATGGCTTGCTGTTTAACAAGAGATTTAACACGAGTGTTAAGCTAACACTTGTTGGTGAAATGCAGTATTTGTTATAACTATTTATAAACCCGTGTTAGGTCTTAACATATGTTGGTAAAAGCGTGCATAAGCGCTTGAAGCATAGTTAGTCATATTAGGTTACAAGATAAAGAGATAACAGACAGCTTACATACATTCAAAGCTAGGATTTCCTTCTCCGGGTTGAGCAGGCCAGTGTTAACTTCCAAGGTGAGAATTTAGTCCTTGGTGGTCACTATACGCCATTTTCTTCAACGCTACGCTATTAGCTTTTTGAAGAATTTGAGTAGGTTAAATGTTTCTGGTAGTATTTAAGCTGACAATCTCATAATACAGTCTTACTTTGCTTTACTTTTATAGCGTTGCGGACTTTCTTCTAACTTATCCTTTCTTATTCGTCATGATCCCCGTATCCAGAACTGAAAACTGACAGTGAAGTTGCTATTGAGGTTTCCGAACTGCACTCGAGTGAGCATAGCTCTCCAATTGTGCTAAGAGAAAACAAAATAAATGATAACAAAAATAATATGTTTTAAATGAGTAAATCATACAAGAGCAAATATTTTGCAAAAACAATCAAATTTTTCAACTGTAGAGTGATTTTACTATCTAGCATATGTTTTGTCATAATACTGGGGATATGCAAACATACTAAACAAATGACAAATAATGGGGATGCAATTAAAACAGTACTGAAGCATAATAAACTTATGGTTGTAGCAACATTAAACCTACGAATAGGAGAATTGGTTGCTGATCCCCTCACAACAGAAAAGAATAGCAGTTGTACATTTTTATGTGTGGTAGCTTACACATTCTTGGATAAAAGGAAGGACGATATTAGAAGAGCATTTGGAGACTATTTGTTAACACTTATCGCTGGCTGAGCTTTAATCCCTTGTACGTGATTTTCTTCAATATTTGGCGCTCCTTGGCAGAGACGTTCAACTTCCTCCAGTCCTAGTACCTACAGTTTGTCTGATTATCTGACCATCTCTTGTGTGGGCGATCTTTCTTCTGAGCATTACGTCCCAAACTGTGGGCGTAGGCTCAACTTCTATAGTCTTCCCTGTTATGTGGTCTAACCATTTCAACTTGACTTGTTCCGAACGTCAACTATTACGTCAAGCAGATTTAATTAGCAGTTATCTCAAAGGGAATTAAGAAGGGTATTTTGAGTTATCGGGGAAATGTATAAGCAGCTAAGAAAATTAATATTTTGCAGATAGTTTGCCTTAGTGGTTTAGTTGGTTACGCCAGTGGCATGACAAATCCCGGCTATGGCATTGCGTTTATCAGTTTCATTCTACCTTTCTAACCTTAGCCTATACATGGTAGAGGTGAATAAAAAATATATTAGTATATAAATTATAGGTTATACAACGAAGGGGGATACATCGTGCTTTACGGCCTAGATAGATCTACTGTATCCTGCGCTGTGGCGTAGTGCGCTAAAGTAGCATGTCTTGGCTCCTGCCCACTGAAGGCGGACCGGGTTCGATCCCATCCATGGGTTACGGATTTTAAGTCCCGTGTTAAGGACCGATGCCCACTCAGCATCTTGAGGAAAGTGAAGAGTTTACGCTAGGTAAGCGCCCCTAGTCTCAAAAACCAACGTTCCGGCGCCGAGGTGCTGACCACATCTCCTCCCCGTATCTGTTGGATGATCGCACCTCTACCGTGCGTATGTGGGCGTGAGGCCGGCAGTTGGATTGGTAGGCATTGGCTCTCTTAGGGCTGTCACGGCAGGGTAAAAAAAGTCGAATGTGACTAACACCCCTAGAAAGACGCGAAGTAACTACAGATCTCAGAGAGAATCGAGCAAGATTACGTAACAGCTCCAGGCTCGAAGGCAAGTTTCTTCAACAAGTTCCGTACCATTTCTATGTTCAACGGAGGTCGAACCTTCCATCTCCCAAATTCAAGCCTCACACTATGCTCTGGAAGGAGTTCGCTCGGTTATTAACAATGAAGTACTACTTTCACTTTAATTATAATTTATCCAAATTAAAATATTGAAATAGCTAATCCTAAAACAAATGATACTTAAGTGTTATGTGGTCTTTCACCTAGAGTGGTTGAAGTCGCCCTGTTTTGTCCTGGTAATGCAAAGATAAAGGGATTTCAATGCCATCACATAGGATCATCTCTTAGAAGATGTGACTATTATTTAAGCATTCTGCATCTCCTAGTCCTATCGTAGCTGTAAGAAAATATGAAATAAAGATGCTTGTATTAACTTTATATCAATTAAAATGAGATAGGTAGAACCACACACGTTTTAGTTTACACAAGAATAATCAAGAAAAGGCATGTGAGTGCACACATAGGATTTTATAATGTTTGTTATAGTCTTTAATTCACAATATCATATTTCTGACACATTTCTGACAAATTAATAGTATAGTTTGAATTTGGTGCTTTAAAGAAAAAGTATGCAGTTTTTCCAGGTTTAAATGTGATGAAGTGATGAGCCAGTTTGAGCAAATCTGATAACATTTAATTCCTCATTTCCTTCTCGGGGATTCTAAAATAATTCTCTCGTCTAATAAATCATTTTACATAATCAATCACGGGTAATTAGTTATTATACAGGCTAATAAATAGAATACATTTTTTTCATTGAACAGTATAGCATTCAAATGTTACTTTCACAACAATGATAACTTACAGATAAAGGGAATTGCGTGAATATACCACAGCAGAATTTATTTATATAATTTAGAAAAGAAAATTTCAATAAAATTCCCATTGCTTTCCTGAAAACAAAAATACTCCTAACTTCACAAATATAAAAACATTAAAAATCTGAAATATTTGTAGTATGCAAATGCATCCACCAAAATATCGAAAAATCTCAAGAAATGTTTAATAACCTTAGCAACTTCCTTTAAACAGAAACAGCGTAAATTATTACCAGACTTTCAAGATGATTTTCCTAAATCAGTAATCAGCCTCTTACTTATATTTCTAATCATCGCATAATTTCGTATCCGCTCTGTCTGTTATTTATTTGTTGAATATAGAGCTCCAGTCTTGTGCAGAAAAAATATGTATTTACTAGCTCCAGAATATATAGACCGGAGCTGATTCAGCATTGACCACACAACCTCTGCATCCTGTATACACTGTACTCGCGCAGGAAATTATAAACGGAGTACCTACATGACTTGCGGCTGGCATGCTCATATACTGATGCCGCTGTTTTTCTTTCACCTAGTTTATCTAATGATATCCAAGAAAAGCCTTGTACTGTTACGGGGAATCAAATGCAGGAAGGAACTGTACCGCATTACAAATAGAATGCAATTAGCTATTCATTAACAAGTAGTTTACCAGCCTGCTGTTGCACTGGTGAGCTTTTAAATTTTAGTAATTAATTAATACGAGAGATAAGGTTCAGAAAAAAGTCAATTATTCAAACTCAATAAGTCGTCAATCCTCTGCAAACAACTCATTAGTTTCCATCAACCAAATAAACTGGTAGTGTCCATTCTCGCAAACTTGTGATAAATAACTGGTTCCCAATGTACCAGCTGGTAGCAGATATATCCGAAAGCGAGATTGGAGATGGCGTTACAGCGATGCACATTTCTTTATGGTCTTGAACTGTAAGATTCTTAGGGTGAGTCCTCCTGACCTTTATCTCTTATAATTGTATCTTGGTAAATATGTGGCTATTTCTAGTAATGAATAAAATATCCAACTATATTCATGCAAAATAAAGTGAAATACGAGGGGACACCCAAAAGAAACCGGACTCCGAGGGCGCTGCCACTCGTAGACGTATTTCAGGGTTCTCACGCTAGATGGTGTTAGCAGAGACCTTCATGAAACAGCTGTGCAGATGGCGTCAGTGTAGAGCTGAACGTGCAAGTGTGGTATTGTGTTTCTCTGACTTTTAGCGGGTTACCTCTGCGAAGTCGTTATGGGAACTTTAAAAGAGTGTGTGTGAAACTTTGTTTCCTGCTTAAAAAACCTGCAATGGAAACACACCAAATGCCTCAGGAAGCTTTCCAGGAGTACGCTATGAGCCGCAAACAGGTTTTCGAGTGGATTGGGCGCTATAAATGTGGCGAGATATGTGTTGAAGACCAAGTTCGTTCTGGACGCCCTTCAATATCGTGAAATGAGGAGAACATTGAAAAGGTTCGCCAAAAGATAAACGAGGATCGTCGCCAAACGATAGACCAAATTTCAGCAGCGACAGGAATCAATTGGAGCTCGTGCCAGCGGATTTTAAAGAAGGATTTGCACGTGAGACGTGTTGCTGCTAAATTTGTTCTGCGCCTTCTCACACAGGAGGACAAAACCATCCGCATGAATGTGTTTCAGGCCTTGAAACAGAGATTGCACGTGATCCAAACTTCTTGAACAAAGTTATTACAGGGGATACAGTTTGTGCTACGGGTATGACCAAGAAACCAAGCAAGCGTCAAGCCAGTGGAGAACTCCCAAATCTCTCAACCCAAAAAAACCAAGGCAAGTGAAGTCAAATGTGAAGACGAAGATCATTGTCCTTTTTGATGTTCGTGGAATTGTGCATCGGGAATTCGTACCCCCTGGCCAGACTGTTAACCCGCACTTTTACTTGGATGTTTTAAGGCGTCTGCGAGAGAATGTGAGGAGGAAACGCCCGGAACTTTGGCGACCAGGTAACTGGTTTCTGCATCATAACAACGCTCCAGCACACACGGCCTTACGAGTGACCCACTATTTGGCATCTCAGTGGTGGTCTGTCGCTCCCCTTGCTCCGTATTCGCCGTACCTAGCCCCGTGTGACTTTTACCTATTTCCACAAATGAAAAAACGCTAAAAGGGGAGAGTTATGATGATATGGAGGCGGTAAAAGCAGCTTCGCAAAGGGCACTGGACAATATCAAACTTGAAGTGTTCCAAACGTGCTTCCAACAGTGGGAAAAGAGACTTGAAAAGTGCACCGCATGTAACGGAGAGTATTTTGAAGGTGACTGAAATAATTTTGTAAAAAGGTTCGTCGATAAAGTTTTATGATAACAATCCGGTTTCTTTTGGGTCCCCCCTCGTAAGATTTACTCTTCCCGAGAGTCTTCCAAGTTCTGGAATGCCTACAAAATATCTTTTTGGTGGCGGAACAATTATTTGTCGATCGGAATGATTAGCTTGTTAATTTAAAACTGAAATGTAAAATATATGTGCCATATTTTTGCTCCCTTGTTTATTTAGCAAGATAAAACGTACAATTGTTACACAAGACGTAAACTTGGAACATATGGATCTCGTACAGAGGTCTCTGTATAAATCCAGTGCCCACTCACCATTGAGGAAAGTCAAAAGGGGCCACAGGCGGCGATGCTGACCTCATGAGCCAATTTTCCACCTGGGGAATGCGCGATGTGAAACACTTCATATCCCCATATCTGTGGAATTATTTTCCACTTGTTCCTTGCTTAAGTGAGCGTTAAGATCTGCAGTTGTTGCCCTATAAGACTGAAACACTCTAGAATATCTATCTATATTTATTCTGTTTGTCACCTTCAACTTGTAGTTTATATATGCGTGTACATGTTCCATAATTCTCTTCTTTGCTGCTGCTTACCAAGCCGAAGATTCGGGTTCAATTTCCGGTAATGGTGAAATTGTATCACGCACAAACACTTATTTTGAGGTATATTCAGCTTCATTACATACCTAAGGGGTCAATTGAGGATGTAATTGTTTAAGAAGTAAGGAACCATGTTTGTAAATGTATTGGCCGAGAGAGATCACACATCATACCTAGAATATTGCACCGGCGCCTCTAATCGGTAGCAGCTGTGCGCAGCGGCTAGGGCAGTGGACCTTAGCCCGGAAAGGGCTGTTACGCCGCTGGTATGTACTCGACCTATGGCCTATACAGTAATTCCATAATAGCTTTAATAATTGAACACCAATAAATATATATTTTTCTGCCCTAATGTTAGTAAGTATAGTTACTGTCCCATAAGTAATGCCATTTTTTTAGAATGCAATTATTTGAAATGTGTTCTGATAAGCAATTAACTACTTTTCAAAGTATAGACATTAGATTCTATGGTCTTGAGCCATAGTTCAGTGAGGTTTATTGTCCCACGATGGTATCAGTCTTTGGTCGGCGACACCCAGTTGCACTGCTTCAAAGACATCAGCATTTTTCTACGTAGCAAATGGACCATGGGTAGAAAAGGATGATAATCTGATGGTACGGGATCAAGGCTGGGTGTGGTAGCAGTTCTTTCTTACCATTCCTAAAGATTTTCCCAGGATTTTGCGTGCAAATTCCTCTTGCAATAGAAATCTATTTCTGTTAACTAATGCTGGGCATCTCCGTCTAAAAGTTTAATGAAATCGTTCCAGTTGTTGAGAATAAATATTCGCATCAGTCACCCACCCCTTTGAAACAAACTCCCAGTGAATTATACTTTAAAAATTCCACCCGAATCACTACTTTGGGGCCGAACTGATTTCTTTTAATGATGACTTTGGCAGGTTGGCGGGGATCAAGCCACTTGTTTGAAGCACCAGGGTTTCGGTAATATACCTAGTCCTCACAAGTGACAATTCTCCTGACAAATCTATCATCCATGGGATTACGGATAAGCTGACGACAGATATCCACTCTACGTTCAGGTTGTTGAGGTGTCAGTTCATGAGGTACAAATCTACAACTTTTGCTATGATCCATATAAACCTGAACCATTTGAATAGAACATAAGTTTTTAACCAATAATAAAACACACGCGCAAATTTGGGAGAATATAATACACAATTTGAAGATTACATTACACTATTTATATCTCAGAGAAAATGTTGGAAGTGCCCTCCACCAGCATCTATACATGTTTGCACTCGTCTCACCATAGTCTTTAAAGTTTTACGGAGAGTATCCTCATCAATGTTACTTTATTTTGGTTCGAATGGATTCCTGGAGAACATCAATTGTCCGTGGCCTATTCTTGTACACTCTATTTTTATATGCCCCCACAAGAAAAAACCCGATAACTTTAGGGCAGGGGATCTGGAGGACACAGATCTTTTGAGATGATTCGATTATCAAAGAAACTGTTTACAAGTTCCATGACGTGATTATATGTATGGTACATTGCGCCATCTCACTGGAAATAACCTTCTCTTAATTCGATATCATTTCGTAAAACTTCAGAGAATATGGCGAGACGAGTGTAAACATGTATAGATGCTGGTGGAGGACACTTCCAACATTTTCTCTGAGATGTGAATTGATGTAAATAGATGTAATCTTCCAATTGTGTATTATATTCTCCCAAAGTTGCACGTGTGTCTTATTACATTTTGATGCACCAATTTCTTCTGAAATCCTTCGGACATTTTGTTGCGGATTTCCTCGCAGAACTTTGGGTGTATCCTCAATATTCCATACTTAAAGTCTTCCAGAACGTGGTAAATCTTTAGTGTTTTCGTATCCATTGTTGAAACGCTGGAACCATCGTTATATCACACGCTCAGTAACGATACATTATCCTTATGCATATTCTTCGAGCTGTGGCAGCAATAGTGTTTCAGAAGTACTCTAAGTTCAAACTTTGTTATTTCCATTTTGTGATTGTTAACAACTGAAGACTGATATATGCTCGCAGTGTGCGCAACACTGTAGATATCACAGCTAAACCAAGAAAACCCAATAAGTTTTCCAATCATCCAAAATAAAAAAACCGAGTCTGCTTATGTAATCATCCAAAGGCTAACTGTTCCCCATATGGCCTGTTACTCAATATGTCCCAGTGGCTATATTTTGGTAACTATGAAGTTAATCCCCTAGATGGCTGCTCATTCACGTTTGGTAAGCTATTTCAACTGTCTCAGTGTTATATCCAGTGCGCAGTGACTAACAGCCATTTCACAGTTGGGATTCGTTTGTTTGCCGCCCAAGTGTTATTATTTTATGCATCTAAGTTTCTTGTGTTGCTGACTCATTATAACTTTTCTACTAAAGTATTACCGTGTCAATTACTTCATGCAACTGTCCTGTTTTAAATTATATAAGAACTTTTATGAATACAACAACCTTTGTGTAGCTACACGTGTGAAATGATTTGCTTGTAATGTGGATCCAGCGTGACCTGGTAGGCCATATTGAGTATACTGTTGTCTCTTGTGCAAGTGCAGCAGGAACACCTATTCCTACGATGATCTTATTCAAAGGAAAACGCAGGAAAGCGGAGTTTGCTGACGATCTACCTCCAGGCTCTGTTTACTGCATGACAGAAAACGGATCAATGACATCAAAGACTTTTTTCGAATGATTACACCATTTTGGTCATCACTACCCTGCCGGTCGGAGCTTACTCATTTTTTATGGAGCGAAGAGTCACTTAGATCACGAAATAGTGGAGACCGCAGATATGTATGACATAGCTATACTGTCTCCCTACACTACTCTTGAGCTGCAGCCGCTCGGTAAGGCAGTATTTCGTTCATCTGAACAGCATTAGAATCAAGAAGTGATGCTGTACTGGTACAATTACTGTGAAAGTACATTAACTAAGCAACGCTTTGGGAAAAATCTTTGCCAAAGTTTGAGGAAAATGCATGACCATACTAATACCACATTTGGGTTTAAAGCTACTGGATTGTATCCGTATGATTCTAATGCAATTCAAGAAGTTGTATTTGCACCTAGTACGGCTTCAGATTTGCAAAATACTGTAGCTTCAGAACCTCTGTCCACATCAACTCCGCAAAAATCAGGAGGCACTTTAACTTCAGAGCCTGGACCTTAAGGTACGCCAAATAGAAATATGAATGGAGTACATCCGTATAGTGTGTGTGGAGGAGGATGACTCTGTCGAAAAGGCCATTATTAATTCCGAAAACGAGGAAGCTGCTGATACGAGCACATTTCGTGAGCTACTTCCCACACCAAAGAAATAATGCGCTCAAATGTCCAAGAGAAAGCCTGCTTTGAACAGCAAAGGAACCCTTTTGAAGAAATCACTATTTTTGACGAAATGAAACCAATGCTCTTGGAATAGCCAAAACACAGCCAGTCCTATCCAAAAAAGAACTGCCAAAAACCAGACTGACAAGCAAGAATGAATCTTGGCTTTGTAAACTGTGCAAAGAAGACACAGTGAAAGATATGCGCCTGTGTTTAGTTTGCAGTCATTATGGCATGAGGAATGTGTCCGACTGACGAAAGAACCTTTTAATTTGCCCAAGGTGTAAGGACAGTGATAACAAAATGTAAACAGTTTTCTGTTCAGGTTAATAAACAACTTATGTAAATAATAACCAGCTTTTTTTTCTTGTAATTTACGTCCTCCAACGTTAAGTCATATCGGACGATGAATGAAATGGGTGAAATGATGCTCAAATGAGCCCAGGGTTCATAGAGCTTAGATTTACCCGACATTCGTCTTTCAGGATAAGAAAAAACCCCGGAAAAACCTTACCCAGGTAACACACCCTGACCGAGATTCGAACTCGGGACCTCTTAAACGTGAGGCAGACACTCTACCACCACGCTACCGAGGCGGGCTAATAGCTAGCTCACTGGAAACCATTAGATATACTGTGAAACAATTTTGTTATGACTTAATCGTTTGAGCTGTTTAAACTTTTCGTGTCTGTCTCAATTTCCTTAAAATCATCTTTGTCCCATAAGGAATCTCAGTTTATAATGAATGAATTTCTGTAATTCCTAAGTGGAACATAAGGCCTTCTGAAACGCGCAAACCTTAGGCCCGTTGGCAACGGGTTGAGAATCAAAAGTATTTCAATTAGGGATTCCAGGATGGGTGATCAGCCCATCGCCGGAGATGAAAGTTCAGTTTATATTACCTGATGACAATAAAAAAAATTGCATACACTAAATTACATTTCATTATTTTCATAAGTTTCCATTATTTTAAATGTGCTGCAAAAGAAGTTAAATAGGCCATACTGGGAATACAGTGTACTGAATATGCCCAAAACTAATCTTTTCTTGTATTTGTTATTGTGGCTTGTGTAATCATTTTAACTGCTCCACATCCTAATATTACATGTCCAGTTTGATGATCTTTATATTATAATCAAACGCTATTCTTTATTGCCACTCACGAAAATGTAAAAAAAAAGAATATTCTTGGGTAGTCCAAATGGGGTACAGTTACCTTATATATTTTAGTTTCGCCATAGAGTAATAATTAAATGTAGAAAATAATGTAAAGTACTATATACACAAACAAGCCAAGTTAATATAATGATCGTACTACTCGGATAAGATAAAATACATTTATCACACGGAATTAAAACTGAGAAATATGTATTTTCAAGTTGTATTCGCCAAAATAAGTTTTTAATCAAATGGTATTTTCAAAATGATCCAAAAGCTGTAACGGTTTTCTTTACGACTGCACGGTAAAATCGTTTGACACAAGTACATCCCACTGCGGTTTCTTATTCGTCAAAAGTAACAGTTCCTGGAATTCGCCCAAAACTCCCCTTTACCACACAACTCCAGAGAAATGTGAATAAATCGATGTTTAAATTTCATTATAAAACCGAAGCCATATTTTGTTCAGCCATCCTAACTCTGTTTTATATTTCTTATTGCTATCACTCCGCCCTCGGAACCTCCTCAATGCTTTGTCCTCATATCTCTTCTTGCTCCTTCTTTTTAGGAAAAATTTTCATCCTCCCTATCTTCAAGAATATCCTTAGCAAGTTTCCTCATTCCAATGTCGAATTCCTCCCTGGTTCTTAACTTTAGTGATATTTATGGGCATACTACAGTGTTTTATTATTGCTTTGGATGCCCTGGTTAGGTGCCAGAAAAGGAAGGCGCGGAGAGGGTGGGTGGCTGGAAGGAAGGAATTCCACAAGATTAAACTAAAGACACAGTATCACAAGGGAACAAGAAAAAGGATACGTTGCTTAGCGTGCTCTTTTTCCTGGTCTCTCAGCTCCACTGGGATAGTAATGGGGAGGGTATATATTATATCACAGCTTTGAGGCAACAAAAGTAAATAAATCTGTCTCAAACTATTTTATTACTCATCTTGGTGTATGTTATTTATACAGGATGTATATAACTGAATTTCGGGGTTTTAACTATTTATAATATTTATTACATTAAAGTTAAAGTTATAAATTATATATCAGATGAAAAAGCAACTCAAACAGTTTTACCAAGACCCTTTTAATTGTTCAATGTGACTACCCTTTGTCACACGGCACACATCAAGTATATAGCAGAGTTCTTCCAAAACGTTGATAACTGTGTATTCAGTAATTGTAGCAACAGCTGATTCAATCCGGTTTCTTAATTCAGGGAGGTCAGCTGGTAGCGGAGACACGTACTGACGATCCATGATGAAGCTCTACAGGTAAAAATGGCATTGCGTTAGGTCAGCAAGCCCAGTCATTGGGGCCCTTGCGGAATATCCAGCGGTCGGGTACAGTGACGTTCAACCAATCACGTACTTTGTTATGCAAGTGAGGTGGCGCACCATCTTGCTGGAAAATGAAGTTCTCTTGCTCATTTTTTCCAAATGAGGGAAGAGCCATTGCTCTAGTGTATGAAGGTAAGAAGTGCCATTTTCATTAGGTTCACCAAAAAAGACGGTGTTAACATGTCCACTAAGGTTGTAACTAAAATGTTTATAGGTGCATACAATTCCACGTTGTGGACGCCCATTTGAAGCAATAATTAAAGGCGAGCAAATAAGTCGGCGAGCAATGAGGTTTCTCTCAGGGTATGCGTGGATGTGTGAGAAGGAGATTTTAATAACACTGGAATGCCCGTTTCCACTTTATTTATTTACTGCTTCTTCTTTTAAAACATCGAAATGAATGTTGCCGACCAAGGGTTACCAATCTCGGTTTAGAGTTACTGACTGCAGAATGTTTATTACTCGATAAATTTGTTCGTTCCTCATATATATACGAACCGACAAATATTTCAGACAAAACCAGAGGACTGCCCTAATAGGCTTCACGCCTCGGACCGCTCTAATCGGCCTCACGCCGAAGACTGCTCCAATGGCTTCCTAGCCACGAACTGCCCACATCGGCTCCACGCCGAAGAATGCTGAATGACCACAGATGCACGTGGTTGTATCACTTTAACTCTGAAAAGTCCTTTTCAACCAAAGTCCCTTTGTGGCTGTTTTGTCGCCATTGTAAATGATCCAAAGAATTCCCTATTCATGCAAGTCAAGTGAGCCCCTTTAGAAAACTGCTAAGGACACTGCTTCTTACATTGCTTTTGTTATAAAAACTTTCCCCACAACTCAACTGTCCTTGCCCTTGTCGTAACAAAGAACCAACATTCCTTTGACATCCATCATGATTCGTTACTTCTGTCAAACCTTAATTTCGGTATCAAGGTGAAAGGTCGATTCATCACAGAAGACAACACCATCCATAAAATCGTCATCACCATGAAACAACATGTCGTTTGCGAAGTTCGCATGTAATTCGTGGTCTGTCGGCTTTAGAGCCTGTAATAACTGTAAGCGATAAGGACGTAGCCTTAAGAGTTTTCTTACAACTTTCCAAACAGTCGGCACAGGAACTTGTAATTCACGACTAGCCTTCCGGACTGATTTATTTGGGCTACGAGTGAACGACTCTCACTCGCTCAACAGTCTCTTCGCTTAATCTTGGTCGTCCTGTGCTCTTCCCTTTACAGAGGCAGCCGGTATCTTCAAACTGATGATACCATCTATGAACGTTATTATCACTAGGAGGACCACAACCAAACTTAATGCGGACCGCACATTGCACAGTAACTGCAGATTCTGTCTTTGCAAACTGCAAAACACAAAACGCTTTCTGTTTGCTAGTCGCCATCTTTGCTACTACCGCTGTCTAGCGGATTGCGGCAGAAAATTGCACGTACATGCGCACTGGTGCAAACAAACAAAACTGTTTCAGTTGCTTTTTCATTTGATATAAAATTTTCAACTGTAAGTTAAATGTAATAAATATTATAAAGAGTTAAAACACCGATATTCATTTATATACACCCTGTATTATCCTCAACGGTCTCATTACAGTTATTTTAGTATGCTTTTGAAATATATTATGGTCTAATGTTAACATTTCTGATTTCGTGATTAATATTTTGATTTCACAGGTGCCTCAAAATCTTTCCAGCTTTTATATTAGACGTTAGGCCCTATGCTATACATATTAAGATGGCTAAATAATTTTTAAAATATTTATCTTTACCTATTAGCAAACCAAGCTTTATAAAGTTATTCGGCAGATATTTTGCTATTTGAAAAACACCTTAGAAGGTAGGCCACCGGTTTTAAGAGCTGCCACCGGGGAGTTTTAATCTGTAGCTGATAGGAACAACTACAAGCTCTCCTTAGGTTTGATAACCCTTGGAACTGCTCTCATCTCTGAGGTACCCCATCAGGTGCATTAGACTTAAGTACCCGGTTCAAACAATGTAATAGAGACATTAAATGAATACAATGTTTGATTCACAATAATGAAATATGGATTACTGCATGGTTTAAAACAACGATGTAGCTTATCTGCGCTATTGTTTAATATTTAAATGGACGATATTCTCAGAAAATTAAAACATGAAATACCATTAGGAATAAAAGTAAATAAAAATAATGCGTTAGTTATGGTACTCTTTGCGGATGATATGATATTAATACAAGCCAGAGAGAATAAGCTGCAAATGGATATGTCCAAGCTTACTTGGGCTGTAATATAACCTATAAAACGAACAATGAGGAAATAAGTACTGAATTAAGCAAGCTTCAATACATTTGTGGAGTAATAGTTCGTACCATGAAATGAAAAAACGCGTAAGTATACAAACCTAAAATTTTATAAGACAATGGCTGTTCCAGATTTACTATATGGTTCGGAGACACGGACACTTAAAAAGGAAGATTGGAGCCAAATCCAAGCGGCAGAAATGAAGTATCTCCGAGCAGTAAAAGGATGCACCAGACACGATCGTATTAGAAACGAAGACATAAGGAAGTAATAGGATATATTCTCATTGCAAGAAAAAATAAAAGCAAATAGATAAATGTAGAAAAGTAGTTTACAAAGAATTGATAACTCTCGCATTCATTTACAGTCTTACAAATACAAAGCTTTGGGTTATAGAATAACAGGAAGACCACTAAAACAATGAGAAGAAGTATGAGGCCGGAACTGAACTCTCCTAAACCATGAAGAGTCGATGGTGATGGATGGATAATTAGGTTTAAGGGCGCTCATCTACAAGGTTATCAGCGCCCTTGAAAGCCAATGGGGTTAAAATCGATCTAAAGTGCTAAAACTGACAGTTAAATAAAATCAAGATAAAAACCCATACAACGGTAGCTCAAATACTAAAAGAAAGCTTAAAATCATAAAAATATTAAAATTCCAAATTAGTGGGTCATATATTCTAAAATTTAGAATTAAAATGAAATCTAAAACCTTGGTCACCACTTGCTCGTCGTCGCCAGGGTCTCAGCCATGCTGGCCGGCAGCTGGAGAGACCTCCGCCGACGTGCTAGACTAAAACAATCTAAAAGTATGTGGAACATCGTCAGAAATGAACCGCATAGCGGCAAACAGGTTCTGAGGTTCAACTTAATAAAAAACTATAACTAAAAAAGCAGTGACCAATAAGCAGCCGAGCCAAAATCACTTCCTCCCGCAGGGATAATCGACAAGAGGTCGCCAGTGAATCGGAAGCTCCTTCATGGTCCTGAGCTTGTTGCCACGCAGAGCCAACCACTGATCGCGCCGGCACGAGGGCGTCGCTCTACGGACAAGTCTGAAGTCTTCCGCGGTGGCTAAAGGGACGGTAGCACAAGATAATGTGGCGCCCACCTTAGCCGCCGAATCCGCCATTTCATTACCCTGCAAGAGTCGATGATGATGGTGATGATGGTGATGATGATGATGATTTTGATGATGATGATGATGATGATGATGATGATGATGATGATGATGATGATGATGATGATGATGATGATGATGATTTTGATGATGATGATGATGATGATGATGATGATGATGATGATGATGATGATGATGATGATGATGATGATGATGATGATGATGATGATGATGATGATGATGATGATGATGATGATGATGATGATGATGATGATGATGATGATGATGATGGATCGCTACAAGCTCTCAAAAAGAGACATCTAAGACTGAATATTAATGAAAATCTGACAATGGTTTATTGTTTGCTTGATAAACTCTAGAGATAACGTAATATATTCTTATCCCTCTTGACCCCATCGGGTCAATGCCTTTCTTTCTATATATCTGCTAGTTGTACTAGGTCAACCAATATATTCTGATACAGTTTCAGGACTCTTGGGTTCTATTTTTTGTAGTTATGAACACTTAGACGGTTATAGCCCTCTGCTTTACATTGCGTTGTGTTATAATATGAAATGCTGGACAGCTCCATCTTTCTTTTCCACATCCCCATCTTAGTTCACGTTGTATATAGCTGTCATCTGAAGTTCTCATGGACAGTCATTAGACTCAGATGCTTCCTATTCAAGTTCATAATTACAAAATTCCTGTTAATCACTTCTCCTGTTCTGTGAGCATGATCATCCTAATCTCTGTTTCATATAACCTTACCCCGCTGACATGTATCACTCCGCGTGCAACTACGTTCCCCCTCATCCTAATTGGCTAATGCCTTCGCGCCATAGGCCATAGGCGGTGCCTTCCCATCACATGTAAACCTGCAATAACTGTTATTAAAATTGCCAGGAAGATAGATAACATCACACAAATAGGAATATGAAAGCAAGCAAAAATGATGAAGTTTATAATGAAACTGAGAAATGAAACTGAAATAAGTTTATAATGAAAGGCCTTCGGCCCTTTCCACTGGGATTTTTTAAAACCAGCACATATACCTTGCAAAAATACTTGTCTTTCAGTCTTAAAAGTCGTGTCACGCTATACTTGTGTCTCCGTCATTCACCCAAGTCTGGTCAAGGTAGTATATTTTGCGATTTGTATCCCGGTACAATATGATTGTCCTAAAATAACGTATTCGCCACAGAGCAATGTCGCCCCTGGAGTGGTAAGTTTTCCTGTTGTCTCAATTTCATGTCGCAATGTTCCTACGCATCTAACACACCTGTAAATTCAGAGCACAGCTGTTCGACTTTCTCACCGATAAAGACGGATTCTTCTCTGTGAGTGCATTAAACACATGCAACACAATTCTTTTTTCGCAGCTTTGTATAAGTTTTCCCTTGCGATGCTTCAGCGAAAAACTGGCGGTAGACTCTGACATTATACATATAAGTACACGTGCAATAAACAACCAATAAAATAATTTAGCTCTCGCACTCGGCACAACACACCTTCGAAGTGGTATATGACTAATACAGTTCAAAACAAAGTCAATGATAAAAGTCATGTAAACAAATATGTCATCACTACCGCTAAATCACGTGCTATCGTACCATTTGCTTGAGAGCAAAGGTACCTCCTCTTTACTTCGTTTAGAATTAACATGCATTTCAGATAAATCAACTCTGTTGCGTAATATATTTAATTCAAACAGTTACGAAAATATAAATTTGACAATTCTCTTCCAACATATAAAGATATATCACCATGTTAAATAACGAACGAATTTTTACCGCACAACAGTTTATATTACAATAGCAGCCAATAAGATGTGATAAGGTCACGTGACCGTTAAGAGATATGGGGCAAGCTTATGTGAAACAAGGATTAGCAATATTTATTGATGAATGGGTACGTATAAACAGTGTCGGCATCTGCGCTAGTTCTAGTGTCGACGTTACATTCGATTAATGAAGTCCTGTAAAAGCACATTCTTAAATATTAGCTTTGTAAAGCATATCCAGAACATTACCATTAGTATCAGAATGGTCTGAATGTTTTTGTATGGTCTGTAACGCAGATAAATACAAAGACATGGAGTAAATCATTCATTGCTTCCTACTATACCACAGAAACTGATACATTCGATGTCATTGGATTATTATCTAATAAATCAATTTTATCGTACATCGAGAATGTTTGTTTATTTTATATGTGATTTTTCTATTCCAACTCTACTAACGGCAAAATAGTTATTCCTCTATTACATTTTATTATGTGTTTCCAATAGGAAGAGTTCTGGCCTGTAGCGACAGAGCCTTCAGCGTTGCCACCTCGTTAATCCCCAATCTTATTATATTTCCCTCTCACTCATACACTTGCGAGTGTTCAGGGCGGTAGACGAAAGGGAACGTAAACTGAATTTTCCAAAGTTTTATAATAATTCAGTTGCTGAAATCACAATTGCAACATGGATATTAGTACATTACGCAAATCTTTTAAATGTTTATTTCAAAATTAATTATAGTTTATGAATTGGTTATTTCTCTAATCCAACGAAAATACCAGCGGTGCATCCGTATTGCTGTGAAGGTTACTTACGTTAAGCGATAATTCGTCATTGTCATTGTCTTCATCGTCTGAGAACTGCAAATTTATGCTGATGGTCCCAAAATCTCGTTCGTGCTATTTTTTTCCAAATGTCGTCTTCTTGTAGTTTATCTGATGTCTCACGGAGTTTTTCCAGTCTTGTTGTGTTCCTTGTCAATTTCTTCGTGAATAAGTCGTTCAACGTCAATCACTTGAAAAATATTATTTCTGTTTGCAACATAATTTGAGCCCACATTAACTGAACTGGATTGTTTAGGCAGTAGTAAGGAGGAGCGTGGATCGTGTCTCATTTATCCAGCTGATGTACTTTGTCGTAGAAGAGTGGCTGAACAATCTGGATTCTCTAGATAGAATAAATAGAGATTTCCAACCAGTCATAAACAAAGACATGTTCTGCCAGACCAGCAGGAAGTGTATTGTTTCCTCTCATCGAATTTAACAGACACCTTGGCTTATTCAAAGTACATATTTCTCTTATCACGTCATGTCAGATGTTTACGTTTCAGTTCTGAGTAATTTCAAATATACATCCACGCATACATGCCAACCAATAATGATATTCATTACATTGTTTACGTCGCAATGCATTGTTATAATATAATAGTATCTACTTTATTCGTTTGTATTAGGAAAACTATTAGAGCCAAAAATATGGGTTTTTACGGCTATGTTAAATACGTTACTCTCTCCTTCCATATGGATCAGTTTTTTCAAAACCTGAATTTTTGTCATAGCACGAATAGTATTTATTAGAGATTGATTAGTTTAGCGCTTGTCACACACCACATAGGGAAAAGCAATACAACAACGCAGTACTCCGATTGGTTGCTCACCTAGTGGCACTGAAGGACAAACATCATCCCATTTGAAACACATCATCATAATCATAATCATCATCATTGTCATCATTAACTTCAAGGATTGGCCAGTGAGACCCATTCCGTTCTCTTCAAGAGCCTACTGATCCTTTCAACGTAGAGCAACGTTCAGGTTGCGCCAACTGGCAGGTAAATTACACTTTCCCATTTAACGTTACTAGAAGGGGGTAACTCAGGAGGGAGAGGTTCCTACCAAGGTCTGGGTTACCTGGCAGGGTTGGCTTAAGTTAGAATCCGACATGTAATTCTGGTTAGACAGTGTTTATTCTACAATATAACCAAAACCAAAATAAATTATCTATACGAGGAAAACTGTGGTTTTTACCTGGCCTAAGGTTCCTGCTCATTGCTTGTTTATGTTCATTGTTGAAGATTATATACGTGGCCGTCAGAGAATCGGGCGACGCAGATTCCGGTAACACGTGCGATACTACTCCCGCTTGGGCCAAAATCCTGGTGTTTGAATGCCGAAACTCTGTCGAAGCAGCGACTGACTTACTGCTTCGTCAGCTATGTCAGCAAGGCTTTCGACCTCCGCCTAACAGCCCAGCATGACTTGCAAACCTACACGACCGGATGTCGCGTGTACCGATATTATTCCATCTTCCACGTATACAATTTTTACCAATTTTGTCTTTTTCAAAAGTGTATCAAAATATTTTCGCCACAAGATAAGGTATTCACTGGTTCCAATGAACTTTTGCAGAAGTCCAAACGTCAGCTCTCTAATTACGAATATTGAAAGGCGATGCGATAAAATCTATATTAGTACTAATTTTAACATCCATGTGAAATACGCGGGTATAGCCTAGTAATTGGGTCGATGTTTTCATGTTGGATTATGGAATGCAGATTGCATAAAACTCGAGTATAAGGGTCAGCTGACTAACTTGGTATGATAGAGTATATAAAAATTAATTATATAAAAAGTGTAAAACATAACGAATACTTCGCTCCCAAGTGTGTCCTTTATTAGTTCTAGTATCTCAGTTACACAAAAGTACTGAATTCAACCTTAAAGAAGACGTTCGATAACTTTCTTAGAAAATTAAAGAACCTAAAATTTTATGTAGTCTAACAGTAACGCCAAATTCTATTCGTTAATATTCCGTCAGTTATTTCTAAAATTTACATGTTATATTTTTTATATCATTACATACGAAGTGAGTGGTGGCTATTAATAATAAACTATTGTGACAAATTAAACACAATTTGGAGAGTCAGAACAAAAGGTAACCGTTATTTTCGGTTCATTAACTCATTTCTACAGCACATCATGTTTATTAATTTCATATTTCAATAACACTAGATGAGTATATACAACATACTGTCATAATTAATAGCTACATTCACTTATCCGTTGAAAGTAGATTATCATTAATGTGAATGCAACTCTTGTAAAATCATTGACCACAAATTCACTTGCTCTCTGCATTTCCATTATTGTTGAGCTTAATTAATATTTTAATATATGATCAGTAATATCTGACGGGAACAAGGGCCTATTGTCCTACTGTAACCTTAATGTCTTCAGGAAATGGAAGAGATATATGAGTAATTGTTAATTTGGTAGAATGCTGAACCCATCGTAAATTTTAAAACCGAAATATTGGCCGATTAGTAATAAACAGAGATAGAAATCATCACACATGCTCCGTCAAGGAAATGTACTGATTACCCAGGACAAAAAGGCAAGCTAGAGGAATGCGTATGGTAATCACTTCTGCTTTTCGCAAAGGTGTATATGCACCCCTTCCCAGGATGACAAGGATAGAAGGCTGTTGTCACATAACTCACCCATACGTAATACCTATCGCTGCATTTACTGCAACAAGCATTACAGATCTGGTGGCATGGATGGCACGTTAATGTTTATGTCAGAGGTTCTACTCCCATTAGTCCTGGACCCGTAGGACCAAGGACCATGGACCCGTAGGGCCTCCTTCGACCAGGGAGTTACCGAGTTGTCCCAAAACGGCGCCCGGCGCCTCCCTGGGGCTTTCCATTCTGCAAGACCTAGAGACTAACAGCGCCCCCCCCCCCCCAACTGGTCCTATGGACTCAAGACGGGATTGAAGTGGATACGCCACTTACGCGCGCCAACTCCAAAATGGGAAGGCTACAGATATGACCTCGGTGGGGCCGCCTAGTGATCTAGCACACCTACTAGCTATGCTGGCTAGTACGCGAGAATATTAATGGCTCCCCTCAAACCCGTCCGGAGACGTACCCGATCTCCCACGGGTATCGTGAACTACTGCCCCCTCGAGACTAACCCAATCCGAACAACTCCCAATCAGGGAGGGGCTCGAATGTTCGGCCCGAGGTTCGTCTAGTAACGTCAGAGGTAGCACGAATGCTAGGTGTCCCCAGAAGGGGAAGGATTCCCTCCCTTACGGGGCACGGGTGACACTCTTACACACTCATTTCCTAGTAAACAGATCCGCTACTGGAGCAGATAAACAGTTCAAGCTGCTCTGCCCTTCATTCCCCTCTAGTCTTGTTGTCGTGGGCATACAGTATATAATTTGAGGAAAATAAACTGGTTTGTCTATGTATAATTTCCCGTAGGGAGGGGATCCGTCTCCTTCAGTTGCCGTGTTGCGGGGCCTGCAGACCCTTAGCACTCGTGGTACCTCTGATGTTACTAGAGGATCCTCAGGCCGAACATTCGAGCCCCTTCCGAATGGGAGTTGTACGGATTGGCTTGGACCCGAGGGGGAAGTGTGTTCCCGATACCCGTGGGAGATCGGGTACCTACGGCCGCCCGTAGGGGGCAGAGGGTTGCCCAAAATGTGCCTGCAGAGATGTCTGCTAGATCACCAGGCGGCCCCACTGAGGTAGTCTTCCCTGCAGGGTTGACGCACATAAGTGGCTTATCCACTTCCAACAGTCTTGTTGATAATAGGTGGGAGGGGGCTTTTTATACTCCAGGTATTGCCCTAAGGAAAGAACCCCGGAGTTTTCCATAGCTCCAGGGAGATAGAGGCCGGAGTCTTCGGAATTTGGGTAGACCTCGCCTTAAACCGTCTATATAATTATATAAATTAATATCTACCTTAGAATGAGTTGCTTTCACTAAATTAAGTACGCCATTTAAAATAATTGCAATTATATTTTTAGCAAACTAATTAAATAATCATTCTGCTTAAATTTTGTTTTTCGAAATGAATTAGCGCTTTTGAATCACATTTTCACACTGATTCCAAAACTGGAATCCCTTTCCGCTTACGTTTGAATTGTTTGGCAATTCAAAATTTTAAATTTGAAGATTTTTCGTAATGTATGCACTGTAATAATATTACTCTATGCTTATCACCTAGGTGATGTATAAAAATGTATGTTTCCCTTAAAATTAATAATTCCAAGAATGGAGGTTTTTCACCCATTTTTCTCAAAAATTCTTAAAGTTCTGTTTCTTGATAATAGAAACAGCCATACTTCCATTCCTGTGACTCATTCTTTTGTTTCAAAAGAGACATATAAAAGTTTAAGCTTTTGTTACAAAAGTACAGTTTGAAAACCACTTGCTGGTATCTGTCGAGATTTCAAGATTATAGGACCATTACTTGATCACCAAGCTGATTTCAGTTGTTTCTTATATGAATGTGATAGCATAGCTAGGTAAGAATACTAGGAAACAGAACAATGACCACGAAGGACTAATTTAGCAACGGAGAGAAAAGTATAAAAAGTGATAAAGACAGATAAACTTTAGATAAAATCAGTGAGTGCGCTAAATACCTTCTCTTTACATTTCCTTCATTATCTTATATAAAAGTTAAAGCTGGTGTACTCGTTCTAAATCTCATGATGGACAGTCAGTATGAGTAAAGTGTGAGTTGAGAAGGGAAGAATGCCTCGAATGGTTTCAGAATAAACGTTTTTAATTTTCTTAAAAATAAAACAAGACCCAGATTATGTTCTAGACGCTCTCGGGCTGCAAGCCAGGTCGATGTAGAGCCATCGACGTTTCGGGAGTGTGCATCACTCCCATCTTCAGGATGATGAATGGTAAGCAAATTGGAAGGGCCATTTATTTTTTTAACAATAACAAAGGGAAGTCGGTGTGGAAAGTTGTGAGGGAGATTGGGTGGCTTTATCTCAGCTGTTGGGAAGTCCCGCATTGTGCAACCTCGTTATTTAAGGCGAAAATCATACTACCGTCTGTAACGGAGTCGTGCATGGTGTATGTTTACAGGTCCGCACGACGATCATGGCCGGAGGCCCTGAACGTGGCGTTGAGGAGCTGTGGTAAGTGTTAGGCGAAGGTACTCTGGGGTATTCTATTTAGTGATATTTCCGTGGAGGCATTCCAGTACCGGTATGCTGGCGTTCGGCGTGGAGTCTCCTTAGCTCCCCAAAGTGGGATTGGATTTCTACGTATATGTGGTCGAGTGTTCCGTCCTGCGATACAGCTTATTATCGCAGGCGGCTGTGAGTTCCAGGTGCTTGTCGAGGCGATGCGCGATATTGTTGATTCCTGTTGATGTGGATGTCAGTTGGTGCGGTGTGATTCAGCTGTCGTCGTTTTTATTGAGTCGACAAGTGCTGTGATGCTGGGTACTATAAGATGCAAGTTGGTCCTGGATGGCAAGGTGATTCTTGGCAGTCGTCATCTTGATGGAGTCTTCGAGCGTTGAGAATCGTGGTGTTATGTTAAGGACTTCAGCGTGGAGGTCTTGTAGGCTGTCAGCGGAGGCGGATACTCTGCACCTCATGTTGGAGATTCTGAAGAGTGGCCCTCAGGTCCTCGCTGAGTGTGGCGGTGGCTGATGGTACGGCTGTGGGCTGCTGTGCTGTCCAAGGTGTCGTTGCCGTGGAGGTGCGTGGACATAGGGGGCACTGCGACTGGCCCGTGAAGTGGCCAAAGCCATCGCAAGTGGCGCAGTACTGGTGTCGAAAGTGGAGGTCGTATCTGGTGCAATGCGATCTGAGACTCGCAGCACCGCAGTAGTGTCACCTGGGAGGTGCAGCGCAGGAAGTGGCTTCGTGAGCATCGCCACAGCATCGCCGAAATGGTGTGTGACGAGACGCTCTGTCGACATCTCTCGAGCATTTGACTCGGTGTGGCATGATGGCCTCATCCATCGGCTCATCCACTTCAATATCCCAGCAAACCTTATGTACCTCATCGACACCTACCTCAAAAACCGTTCCCTCGTCGTTGCCAGGGACGACATGCATTCAAGCCGGGGTACCTCAATGCAGTGTCCTTGGTCCCCTCTTATTCCTCAACTATATAAACACCCTCCCTACCCTAATAGGTTGTAAACTCTATCTATTCGCTGATGATACCGCGTTAACAGTCTCATCTAAGTGACATGTTAATGCTGTAACCAAGGCACAGCATTACGCTGATATGCTATCTGCCTGGTTCATCACCTGGCGCCTGAAGGTAAATGCAACTAAATCTCAGGCAGTCATATTCACCCACCGCACTCCACAAGATGTACCCAATCTCCGCCTGGCTGGAGAAGTACAATGGTCCATGGAGGCTACATACCTCGGAGCAACCCTGGATTGGCATCTGACGTGGAAACAACACATCACTACTGTGGCAAACAAAGTTTCCAGAAGGATGGTCATGCTATGTCCTATGTACAATAGGAAATCAACAATAAGCCTGCACAACAAATTGCTGATATACAAGCAGATACACCACCCTACACTAACCTATGCTTGCACAGTCTGGGGAGTTGCAGCAAAATCCCGCCTCCACAAACTCCAAGTCCTTCAAAACCGCTACCTTCGGATAACAACAGCTTCCGATTGGTATATCCCTAATGATAATATCCATGTAGACCTCTCCTCCCCAAAAGTCACAGACTACATCCTTACCCTATCACATGGTTTTTAGAACAAGCTCCCTTCTAGCTTCAACAGTCTAATACGCGGTCTGAGGGAATACGACCTCGACCCCGGTGAAACCTACAAGCGACCCATGGTGCTAGAATCACCATAGGCCCCTACAAACCATTGAGCTATTCATTACATTCCAATCCCTATCAGCTAACTAAACAACCAGTATGTTACCTATTCACCACCATCTATCTACCCACCGTTATATCATTAAAACCCACCACCATGCCAGTAAGGGACAAGGTCCCGAAATTGCAAAATGTCGAAGGCCCCTCCTCTGAGGAGGAGGTTCAACCTTCAACGACACCACTGTGCGGTGTGTGGCCCTACCAATTTGCTTATCATCCATCATCCTGTTGATGGGTGCGAAGCACACTCCCGAAACGTCGATGGCTCCACCTACTATACCTGGCTCGAAGCCCGAGGACGTCTAGAACACATAAGTCGCCAGGAAAGCTTCAGATCATATTTCAAGACCCAAATTATAGTAACATGGTGAAAATGAAGCTAAAAGATTTCAAAAAGATTATTTGCAACATGAATGTCAAAGTACATTTTCTTTATTACTATATAATTTATCTCCTTGAAATTTAGGAGGTCTTAGTGAAGAACATGGTGAAATATTTTACCAGAGTTTAAACAAATGGAAATGAGGTATCAAGGAGTTTTCATATGATGTCGGACAATTTCATGGAAATAAGACTAACAGATCCACTGTAACTAATTTATTTAATTTTGTTCATTATGTATCTGGTGCATTAGATCATAGATTGCAAGTTGACGCTATCTACACCGATTTTCAAAAAGGGTTTGATAAAGTTGATCATGATAAATTAATAAGTAACTTACCGCTGTATTTTTTTCTGATTCCATGGTATCCCTAATGATATCCTAATTAATGTCGAGATTTCAAGCTGTGAAATATAAAAGTACACAACCTATAGTTTTGAAGTTCTCCGACGTGCTTCAGGATTCTGTTTTACATGTTCAAGTATATTGCTCTTTGTGGAGGATCTAAAGTCATTAGTTGCGTAAAATCTATCTCCCTGAATATATTAAATAAATGGAGCGTAGACAATAATCTTCCTCTTAATATATCAAAGCTATGTAGCAAGTTATGGTCTTCTCTACGCTTAAAAAGAATATTGCATTTTACTATGAAGTAGATGGCGTTATCTTAAAATTTTGGAAACAACTAATTTAGGAGTTAATTTTAATAAGGATCTATCTTTTAATAAACATATTTAAACAGTACTCATCTAGCATATAGAAATCTGGTATTCATTATTCGTAACTCATCCATCTTCAAGGATATTAGACCTCTTGTTACATCATATAATTGATCTATAACATCCGGACTCGAATATGCTTCACTAGTATGGAGTCCCTGTACTGCAAAATTTATTAAACTTGTCGAAATTATCCAATAAAAATTTCTAAGGTAATGTGCTCTTCAAAACTTTTCATTGTTTTGCTAATCTCGTATCATATAATTCATTGCTTAATTTATTCAACTTTAGAAGTCTATTACATAGGAGAAATTGTTAGTTATTGCTTTTCCTTTACAAATTAATTGATAGTATGACTTATGACACTAACCTAAGACAATATGCTTTTACGTTCCAAATGTTGCACCTAGTAAATTTCGGAATATTTTTCTTCCTCAGAAGATTAACACTAATTCCTATAAATATTCACCTATGCATAGAAAGCAGTCATTATACAAGAAATAACATCCGTTAAACATTGATATATTTAGTATGAAAATCAGAAACTTAGCTTTGTCCTGTGATTATTTATTACCAAAGGTAGAAAAATTGACTTACTGTACATGTGAACCAATGTTACCAACTTGTTTGCGTTCGTTTTTTTGTTTTCATTTATTCTGTAACTAGTATTGTGTTGATTTGGATATATTTTGTTCATATTAAAACTTTATGGTGAACATTGTAATTGGGAAACCTGTCATGTCCACACTGAATAAGTAAATGCATGACTGAATCAATGAATGAATAAACTAATAAATAAATTAATCGATCGATGAATCAATGAATGAATAAATGAGTGAGTGAGTGAGTGAGTGAGTGAGTCAGTCAGTCAGTCAGTCAGTCAGTAAGTAAATAAATAAATAAATAAATACATGAAATAATGAATGAATCAAGAAATAGATAGATAAATAAATCAGTAAATAAATAATTGTTAGAGTGAGTGAGGAAGGACTGCTCTGAACAATACGCCAGAAGGACAAAATAAACTGTTTAATCATTATTTTCATGAAAGAGAAGGTCAAAGAGGCAAAAATTTGGAATGTCATAATTAATTAATGATTAATTAGTGGTAAATGAGAAATTATAATTATAATTTTAGTTTTCCACACAAAGTTCTGGTTGAAAATATTTTTATTAGAGTTCACAATGCTTTAATTTCATTTCAGTTATTTATGAACAGTTTGAAAACCTGACCTGATGGGAGAAAATTTCCCCTATCAGATGAAAAAGAAAATAAATTTTGAAATGTAGAACACTGTAATCTGTTGCATAAGCTTATTTAGTTAACATAAGCAATGAGCTGTTATTTGTAAGTATTCAAGGAAATGTTTTATTGAACCTATCGACATAAGCATTATAATTGACGTGAAATCTAAAGCAAAACAATATCTCATCTGAGTTTTTAAAATTTATTGTGCTAAATCCTCTCGTACACTGAAAATAATAAAAAATAACAAGTTTGTGTAATAAGAATCTGGAAAAGTACTCCTCTAGAGTAAACCTTCAGACGACTTGAATGCCGCCTTGTGAAGTTACAGTCATTTCTATGGCATCACGCTCGTTTTCTTCTGTTTTTCTACCACCTCTGAGAACCACGTAGCTAATGAAATTTATAGTACAAGTACATGGGCCGCCATGTTTGTTGCACAACAAAATAATTAATGAGAATCGCGTTCCTCTGTTTTAATTAATGATGCACAAGCTAAGAGAAATGGGAGAAAAGGAGGGAGTAAAAGAAGCCTGCATTCCATGCATCGTACAATGCCCCGCTGGATGAAAATTTTTCTTTTATTTATTGCCAACTCAGTGTTGTTTTTGTTCTTATTGTTACCACTGTATCTCTCATACCTAGACACTAACAATTATGCATATTCTCTCTTTGTTTTAAATATACTTTTATCATATCGCTACAGATATGAGGTAAGTTCTAACTTTTTAAAGTAATTATTTTAAAAATTATCACTTCTCTTTTTCTGCAGCTTCCGAACAAGGAACTTTTGCTTCCTTTGCAGCTCCATTGTTTTGTGTCTCGTACATTAGGTGATTTATAAAGAAGATTGTTGCTATTTAATCAGGGGCGGCTGGTGGCTCTGAAAATTGGTGGTTCACAAAGTTATCCATGCAACTTAATTTTTTAAAGTAACAAAATTTCTTTAAGAATGTCACTAAAGACTGCTCTACACACAAGTTTACGGTAATTCACAGTATATAGCACAACATTCACACTCCATAAACACTCTAGAATATTATCGTATACATCGTTGTTAAAGTTCAAGTTCCTGTTAAAACATCTTGTTTTTGTTTTGACTATCTGTGTGATGTATAGTTTCGGCGTGGGTCTTCCAAGTCGCTAAAGTTCAGTTTTTTCTTCTAAGGTCATGTTTAAAAAAGGATGTGCTAAAAGACACATTATGGAATTCATTGTTTCTTCTTATCACATAAGTTACCTGTATTTATATAAATATTTGTGATGCCCTACTCAAAACAGGCACAGCTAACAAAACACGGCACAATCCATGTGGCTATGTACTCGTAGGTTACATTTAACACAGGCGCAATAGATGCCGTTGCTGTGATGAAAGAACGAGCAGGTTAGGCATCCACTATTCTCTGGCAGCTAGGTTAAGCAACCACATGCAACCATACACCCCGCATCGTCCCCCTACTTGCCTCGGCAAATCCTAGGTTCGTCCTGCCCTATACCTCCCTATTGTATGCCAGTGGTTTGCATCTGGGAGTGAACTACTTAGCACCTGCAAACAATACAGCGCGCTCAGGTCCCCTGCACTAGACAAGGTCGAAATGAACTCCAAATGGAACATGTCATTACATTAAAGGGACACCCAGCATTTTGGTTGTAGCGCAAACATGCTACTCCCTTCAGAAGTCGCCCCTGTATTTAATAGGCAAATTCTATGGAGTTAAAATAGTTGCTTGTTTACCTCGTGTAAGGATTTCAATTTGTACAAATGCACGAAGGGAGAATATATGATACTATAAAGTTGCACTATAATTCACAATACAAAAAAACGGATGGTTAGGAAATTTTTTATACAAAAAATGGTGTTGGCAATATCTAAGATGAGTCGGAGTTTTAATTGAAGTAATATGAATTAATGCTTTTAAACTGTTTTAAGTTTATAATTATTTATGCACATTTAGCCGAAGAAAACCGAGGAGGGTGTGGCTCAGGTGGTTTCGTCTGTGGCCGCATTCTGAAGGCCTGGGTTCGATTCCCGTGGCCAACCTATCTGATCCATGGGGTTTCTCGGGGGTTTTCCCAGGTCACCAGGCGAATGCTGGGTACGTTAGTTACGTATCCTTTGAATTTACTGTCCGTTCACTTCATCTCCATTGTCATTTCATATCCTCTGTCATCCGGCGGCTTCTTTCAGGATAGAGGTGCCTGCGGTTGCTTCGGCACCTTGAGTCCGCCGCCCTATGTCTCCTTTCGCCTCATCCTTCCTCTTAGCGATGCCCCACCTGGGGCTTATGCACAATAAACCACAGGTTTTGGTGTCAATTCTCCTCCGTAATAATCCTAATCCTAGCCCAAGGAATCATTTAAAGATATAATATGAACAAAATAATTAATACTTTTTATAAAAAGAAGCATAGTTTGGCAACCTAACCACGGATGGTAAAGGATAAAAATCACATGGCCAGATCGTACACGGGGGAACTGCTCAAAGTAGGGAAAACATGCTTTGTGAGAGGTTGGGTTTTTCTGTTTGCCTCATTTCTAAAAATGATAAGGATGACACCAAATAAAACTACAATTCACTATGTAATAAACTAATTGATTACAAAAATGGTCCCTCGTATCACATACCTTACACAGCCAGGGCATTACGTCCTGCCAGGTCGAAGACCTGTACTCATAGAGGAAGATTCTCACACCTCAAACTCATTTAGGCCAGAGGGTACAGGAGTGTGGGAGTGACGTCACATAGCACTGAAGTCAGATGAAGTATTATTTGTATTAATTAAGACAGTCACTTGTGACAGATCTCCCTCGCTTCCTCGAAGATCAATGTTTACATTGACCTTAAAATAATGTTATATTACATTTTTCACAAAGACAATTTATTTTCTTCTTCTTGTTTTTTTTTAAATTTTGTTTTGTTCACATAGTTTTGGGGGAAAAGTAACTAATTGATTATAAAGTTGGATTCCCAAGTGCAAATACTGTTAGTTCGATAGTTTAGCCACAAGTATAAAAATAAACATAAAATCACTGTTGGGGTTTTCTATTTGGTTCATTTCTACAAAAGTTATGGATGACACTAACTATAATTAAAACTACAATTCACCTAATAAGGATATTTACTAAACTAACTGATTACAAAAGTTCTCCCTCAGACTACATACCTTACACAGTCAGGGCATCACGCCCTGCCAGGTCGAAGACCTGCACACAAAGAGGAAGACACTCACACTTCAAACTCACTTAGGCCAGAGGGTGGAGCAGTGTGGGAGTGACGTCACATACCATGAAGTCACATAAACTATTATTTGTAGGATTAAAATAGTCACTTGTTACAATAGGTTTCATTAGAAAACATTTCCGCCTCTGTAACACTGGTGGTTGCTGTCTGCAACACTTCAACAGCTTCCTAGTGTCTCAGGGTGTTATCTGAATAACACTGATGCTCTTTCATCCTGACTGGGCGAATCTGACGTACTATCATAACCTTTATGAAAGTTAACTTCACCAGTTTTTCTGTCTGACCTGCCTTTAAATCTGTAAACACAAAATATTCCGATAATGCAATTATATTTATGACTTTGATGCTTCCAATTACCAGGTATTTGTGTTATCGTTTTATTGAAACCTCAATATATGTTTCCAATTTCTTCGGCATTTTTATTCCCACTTTTCCCTCTCAGAAAGGGATGGAAAGTTTAATGGATGGTATTACTTTCGTATATCGTAAACATCTCTTTATAGAAGAGCAGTATTATAGAACTGTTGGTAAATGGAAGTCACATATTACAGAGCCCCTTGTTTTAATAGGCTACATTTCAGAACGGGATTGAATGTACTTGGAAATCATTGGTTCTGCTTCCAAACCTTACTAAGGCATTATAAAGGAGCATTCTGAATGAGATCTAAACGTTAGTAGAGTATAAATCTTAAGCATAAGGTTGACGTCATGTGGTTACACTACAAAACAAAAAACAAGAACAGCCTTAGGAAGCATGATCAACAACTAAGATAAACTGTAGGCTGGAAAGTGATCACATTTGGAAAGAAGTTATTAAGAGACAAATGAAAAGGGAATATATATATATATATATATATATATATATATATATATATATATATATATATTGTATTATAAGGAGTTCAACCTTTTCTAAATAAGGTTTCATGACAATCTACGACGGTCGGTTGATAAGTACCAGGCCTCATATAGAGATGGCACCACTTGGCCAGTTTGATGGATGGCCTCATATAGCTTAAGTCTAGACTAGCTTGTGTCCATAATTACAGGTCAAAAGAATGTTTAGTTTTTAATGACATCATTTAAACAAGGCAAGTGTAGAGGCTTCACGAAAATGGAGGATTTGGAACAACGATCAGTGATTAAATACTTCCATTTGAAAGGTTAAACGCCCAAAGAAATCAAGGAGCAAATGGACACCACATTTGAAAGACTCTGTCGTTCATATAAATTGATTAAGAAGTGGGTTAAGGAGTTTAAAGTGAAACGTACGAGCACTAGTGATGAGCCTCGCTCTGGGCGACATCTGGAAGTCACAACTCCAGAAATCATTGAAAAGATTCATCGTTTAGCATTGGAAGACTGCAGATTAAAAATTTTTGAAATAGTAGAGGCCGAAAGCATAATAAAATAACGTGCAGGTAGATTAATGTTTTGGATTTTCACAAGGTCAGCGTAAAATGGGTGCCACGTTTGTTGCCACCTGATCAAATGTTGCAAAGAAAAATTGTTTCTGTTAAAAATTCGGAGCTCTGCCGTAAAAATCCCAGTGAATTTTTGATATGGCTTATTATGACGGATGAAACTTGAATACATCACTACATTCCAGAAAGTTGAGAATAGTGGATTCCGCCAGGTGAACCAACTCCAAAAAAGGCAAAGTCAATTTTGTTGCCTAACAAGATTTTGGCGACTGCTTTCCGTGATGCATACGGAATTATTTTTATTGATTACTTGGAAAAGGGAAAAGTATGCGACTAAATCAAGCAAATTTATGGATTAATCGTCCTGGGTTATTTTCTGGAGAATGTTCCACTGGTGACTACTACACAAGCTTACTGCAACGTTTTGAGTAATGAAGGTGAAAAGGAGAAAACCACATTTGGCAAAGAAAAATATATTGTTTCCTCTGGAGAATGTTCTACCACATCGGTCAGTCATTGCAATGGGAAAAATGTGTGAATTAAAGTTCAAATTGCTTAAACTGTTATCCAGATCTAGCGCCCAGTGGCTATCCCCTATTCCCTATGAAGGAAGAAGGTTTCACAGCAACGAAAAGTTCATTGATCCGGTAAACAGCTATTTTGAAGACCATGATAAATCGTACTTCAGAAATGGTTTAATTAAATTAAAACATTAATATGGCAAGTGTATTAGCCTTACTGGATATTATGTTGCGAAATTAAAAAATATTTTAAAATTTGTTTTTTACTGTGAGGCCCGGAACATATCAGCCAATCCTCATACAATCACTACTCATAACTAAGTAACTCAGTCAATTCAGTGTGTGACGTTGAACAAAACGGAAATTGAAAATTCTCAGATCAAAGTGCTCTAATGACGAGATGAATGTGGACTAAACGCTCGCTTTTAAGGTCAGTGGGTGTAACTCATAATTGGGGACGGAATTTCAGGAAGGAAACGTACAGGGCCTAAGTTTAGAGTACCTCTTGTGCGTTTGCCAATTATGATTATGGAAAACCTGAGAAACTCACTCACGAAAGACGGCCGTATGTGGATTTAAACTGGAAATTGTTCACAAACTCAGTCATCCAGGTTGCTTCTTGAAAACTCATTATATGCGTGAGTAGTTATACCTGAAGTAGGTGAAAGTCAGGCTTTTGAAAACCCCTTACTTTAAATTTATGGCCATATTTATGGCAATAACCATCAGGTGAAAAACGTGCGTTAAAGTGGCACCAATTTCTAGGCTTACCTTTGTCTAAGTTTCATTGCCAATAGCCCTGAAACATACAACTTGAGTATTTAAATGCTACAAGTTATTTGGGGAATGGTTTCTTCCCTCAAAGTAACCACGTAGGCTATGCTTCATAACAATTAAGGCTGTCATATTCGCTAAATAAGGACTACAATAAAAGCTTTTTAAACATCCTGTCGCGGTGACGCGCACCAAAGGTTTTCGCACAGAGAGATAAGGGACGGATAGTGTATCACGGAGATAAACAGCCTGCCTAAGCAGATAAACATAGCGCGGAGATAAAAGGCATGCCAAAACAGATAGATTTGGAACATTCTAGTGAAATCTTGATTGTCTTACAGAATATTCGATTTCTTGTTTGTTACAAAATATTCCGGAAATATCTGTTTTGAAATGTTTTTTATCTCCGTGCTATGTTTATCTGCTTAGGCAGGCTGTTCATCTCCGTGATACAGTATCCGTCCCTTATCTCCCTGTGCCAAACCCTTTATGTGAGTCTCCGCAGCACACGATATCCCACTCCTGACACCAATTGTGACTTTGTGGGGTCTGTAGAATTAAAAGTCCGAGTTTCAGAAATTCAAATCGTTCCTTACCTGCGTAGAAATACACTCACAGTAGCAGTATTACGTCGCATACACAATTACTATCTTCCAAGGTCATTGACCACAACAAAGAGTTCACTTCAATTACAGCTTACGTTACGACAATGTTTACACCAACACCCTGTTAACGACTGTGTACTACTTCTTTGGCGAGTCGCCACTTCCTGAAATACCTCTGCTCACATTACTAGATATTTCCGGAATATTCTGTAACAAACAAGAAATCGAATGATGTCTGTTTTGGCATGCCTTTTGCTTCCGCGCTATGTTTATCTGCTTAGGAAGGCCGTTTATCTCCGTGATACACTATCCGTCCCTTATCTCTCTGTACCGAAATTTTGTGCGCGTCGCCGCGGCAATACTAACTCTAGATACACACAGAGGGACACAGAAAAATGTATCCATTAATTATCTAACCCCCAAAATTCAAAGTTCCCAAATATGATTCCAATTTCATGATGGGAGTTTATATTTCCTCAGGATTAATTTCCATTGTACAAAAACGTGGATGTGCGAGTAACAGTGTAGGTGTACGTTTCTGTGTGTATGTGTGTGTCCATGGGTATGGATTTAATATTTATAAAGAGAATTCAACAATAAAAACCTCAAAGATTAACATAATAGCAAATGAATGAAAAAATGGCCTAAATGTTAACCATCATGTAAATGGAGAAACTTATCCAAAGATATATCTATAATATAATTGCAATTAATACGAGGTACGTCCAGAAAGAAAGTTCTGTTCGGTAATAAAATTAAATTGTGTACAGATACAGAAAATTTATTTATTGCACAAAATTCTACAACTCTTAAACTACTTTTCCACATAACTGCTGAAATTTTGCAGGCATTTGTCATAGCGAGGCACACGTTTTTGTATACCTTCTTCATAGAAGTTTGCCGCCTGTGTCTTCAACCAGTTGGAAACATTTTCTTTCAGCTCTTCGTCATTGTTGAAGTGTTGACCGCCAAGGAAAGATTTGAGATGTAAAAACCGATGAAAGTCGCTAGGAGTGAGGTCAGGGCTGTACGCGTGGTGGTCAAAAACGTCCCAGCCAAATTCCTGTATGATGTTTTTCGTCGCATTTGCAGTGTGTGGTCGGGCGTTGTCGTGAAGAAACACAGCACCTTTTGACATTGCAAGTTTGCCGATAAAGTTCAATTGGTTTCACTTTCCTAGCATTCAGAAAACGAATCACAGATCTGATTTCACAAGCGGCGGGATTTTCAATCAACACCGATATTGTAAACAAGCACAAGAAAGAGTACGTGGCTGACAGCAATCTCACAATGGCGCACGTTTCTTCTCCTTGATACAGAGCGTCTACCGCGCATGTGCGGAACTGCGATCGCAGCACTGCAACGGAGATAAATCGAAACAGAACTTATTTTCTGGATGCCCCTTGTATACTTTTCTATTTGCCATTTTTATTGCATCTTGTTCCTACAAATTTATTACCTTATCTAAGGGAGAAACAGAATGAACGCACGCAAAATGTGAGATTCTGATGCCTTTAATATTTTTTTTTTATTTTTCGGAAAAACGTTACTCCCAAGCACTCTTTGAGCTTTTTTTGCACTGGATCAAGCAAAGGAGTGGTGCCGCAGTACTAGCTATTGCGCATGAATATACAGTGATTCACAGGCATCTGTCAGTGTCATTGGAGATAAATACACTACATATTCACTTGCTACCAAAATAAAGAACGATATTACAACAAACACCAATCACGTGTATATCACATGGTTTAGAGGTCATATGGGTATAGATGGCAGTGAGAGGGCTGATGATATTACTAAACGTTATGCATTGGGTCTCCCAAAAGGAAATAGTATTAGTGGATCTACGA
>CM060954.1:108514053-108616553 GCA_030765055.1 Mantis religiosa | reverse complement strand
TTATATTTATGGAAATCACTTATCAGGATAAGTAATTAGAATCAGAATCACGCAAGAAGTTATGCAGTTAGCGCATGAGAAACCAACGTTAGGAAACGTCAAGAAACGACAACCAATATTCTGAAAACGGAAATGCTAAAAAATGCGAATTTAGCATAAATTGCATATGTTAGCGAGTTCCAGTTTTAATTTTCTATCTCTTAAGTCTGTCAGTAAACAAAATGCCTTCCCTGAAGGCTCTTTTTTTCTTTTCAGAAAGTTCAATAAGTATCTTTACTTAACTTGTGATGAAAAAAAATAATAATTTAGTTCCTTTAAGCCCTATTGAAAAGAAAAACTAAAATCAGGATGTAAAGAGAAGTAGATGTCAGAAATGTTCTATTGAGTTCTCGCTATTGAATTCGGAAATTTTTTTCGAAAAGCTGTTGTTTCGGTTCAGAGTACAGCAGAATATTTATTTTCAGTGAAATTTTGATACTTAACTGTTGGGTGAATTGTTTAGTTTTCTCTACCTACCATGGTAAAAAGGCAGAGAAAGTAAACTACAGAGGTAGAGACAGCGAGAGAAGAAGCTGGGTAGTAAATTTATATTTCAAAGATTAAAGCTGTAATTTCGTTCTAGTTTCTTTTGCCTCCACAAACCAATATTTCAATTAGCTGGGGACATCGAAAGAAAACACGCCGATAAATGGGAAAATAAACTATTGAATGCAACTCTCATTTGTTTGTTGTTAATAGGATTTAAATTGAAACATTAATTACAGAAAATTAACAATGGAGAGCGCTACATACAATCAACAGAGGAAATGCCACTAACGTAAGAGCCTTGTGTTATGCTGTGTTGGTCATCCTATATCTACTGAGTCTTTGAATGAAAATTATTACTAGACCTTGGATTTTGGAGTAAATAGCTTCTCTACTATAGTTTTTTTCCCTCTCAAAAGAATGGAAATCACAAGGTTAGAAGAATTCTGTCTCCTCACTAATATTACAAATCAACATAAAATAAATGAAATATATTTAGTGATCTTAAGCTGTAATCAAATATGATATATAACACCTCAACTGTTAGTAACATAGTTTCTCGTAACAGTCCACTTGGGTTAAATAACTACATTACTAAGTGTGAGTATAGGAATAGGGAATAAAATGATAACTTTACGGAGTAGCATAAGATGTATTTTCTTTATTGTTTAACAAACAATAGTATATTGTATCATATATGGTGGTGACTCCGCGACGACGCACGAGGCTTGCATCCAGGTTCGGTATCTTGTGGCCGCCTACACTGACACTTTTTTCCCTCTGGTCAGCAAAGCAAGTGCTGGAATGTGGGGCAGTACTTGCCCGTTGAGTACCTCTTTGAGCCCTCCCGGCCCTCAACACCTCATATACTAGGATATGTCACGGGTGAGGGCTACAGATGGGAGATTTACAACAGTCGGGGTTTTTCTCAGGGTAGGTCCGCATGGATTCTCTCTTTTGAGTTTCAGGGAGTGGGTGCGTCCTGACAGTGTATGGGTATTATCACATAGAGGACACCACGACCGTTAAATGTCAAGTTTATTTATACAAGTCATCCTCTCCACTTGTCACTGTTGTGTTGATGTTATCCGCACATTAGGCGCGACATTTAGGATTTTCCCGTTGCTTTGCGCGTGACATGACGGCTAGTCTGAATCACAGTCGCGAATGAACTTGTAAGTTACTAGGACTCACCGAGTGGTGTATGTAGCTGTGTACGCGTTGTCGTTTCTGGACGTCGAGAGCATTACTTAGGCGAAATAGAGTATTTCCGGAGGATTAGTCAACAACAGAGTTTGGTAAAATCTCAATGATGCTGATGATGATTCTAATTTTTTTTCTATTGCAGGTGTCAGTTTAGCCTTTTTACGAGGCCTGCGTGCTGGTAAACGTGGCTCACATAATCTTCTGTGAACTACTGAGGCTGATATTTCTGTACCGTATTGGTTTAGTTGATTACCGAGGTCAATGCTGGTTGCTCTTCTATTTTGTTTTGCCACCTGCACAAGTTTTCTTTGCAACCTTACTGATAGCTTTCTTTCCCTCCCGCATTTTCCATCCCTTTGTGAGGTCAACGTCTCACCGAATGTTAAAGCTTGATTAATGCAACTAACTGATATTTGTGAAATACACAATTTCTTAGCTATTTCACGTTGTGAATAAAGTGTTTCCTTCAAAAGACTCTCAGTTACAGCTACTTTCCTTGGGGATAAGTCAGCCGTTTTACCCATAACCTCACTTTTGAATCAATGTGAATGCTAAGATTAAGATACACGAGTTACCTGGCTTGAGTTCAATTAGCGAGGATATATTAGCGATAAAACACAATAAAGGCAAATATTAACAATCTTCAGTTACTACATTCACCAAATGAAAGCAATATCATTAAACAGTTGGATAAACAGACATGAAGAAAATGGCTGCTCTTAATTCAGAGCCACCACCACATTACTATAAGTAAAAGAAAAATACCTCAGTTGTTATTAAGAGAGATAGTTTGTTTAATATGCTTCATATTATAGCAAGGAAAAGAATTACGACAAATTGAAATAGGTTACGGTGGTAAATGACTATTATTTTGAATGTTAAACTGAAGCAAAGTAAAACAACATGAATGAGTCTAATAATTTGCACACGTCTGTATACGTTTTGCGAGTTTATGTGTATGTATTGAGCAGAATTGTTGGTACAGAGCATGCCGTATTATGTATTTATAACTATGTTGTTGAACACGCTTCTGCTAGGGAAAACTCAAGATTTGTTTATAGTAAATGTGAATAGTTCTAAATGAGGAAATTTAGGTATAAATTACATATGAACACGCATAAATTATGTTGTACTAATTGAAGATTGGAAATAAACTTGGGAAACAGTAACATAGTAGTAATTGTGTTACTATTATGCAACAAAAGTAAAAATGCAAATTTCATATGTATTATTCAGCTTTTTAAAATGACATTAGAGTATGTTAGCATAATATTTCCAAAGAGTTTTGCGTTTGAGAAAATTCAGATAGCAACAATATTTAAAAGTTTATAAACATTATTTGCTACTCATATATGGTTAGGACGAAAAATGCAGTTGGCGTAGTAAATATTAAAAGTTTCACAAATTTTTCTACTTCAAAGGCCTTTTACTACGTTATATTTTTAATAATCAATACATTATTTTTATTAAAAGCTATAAAGGGTAAGGGTTTACGTCTAAGTCGATGCAGAAAGACAAAATGGAACAGTAGATAGGCAGTATGAAAAATTGAGGGATAAAGAGGGGGACTTTTGGATATTATCGGACAGTGCGATAGGGGGACAATGTAAAGATAAAGGGGAACGGAGTTCTTTTCGATTGCTGTGTACCTATTTAAGCAAATACTACGGACAGTTAATTCCTTCCTTTCGGTGAGATGTTTTCAACGAAGCACCAGGCTTTTTTCAGAATGTTGCACACATAGGAAAATGATATCATTGACAGCTGTGTAATTATTTATGTTCACTTTATACAAATACGGGGAATAATTTTGATTGAAAGCGGCTTTTAAGATATATTAGCATGTATCGATTATTAAGTAACTGATAAAAGTTGTTTGTCTTTCATATTTTACGAAAATTGAATTTACAAGTATTTAAGGCCTAAATTACGCTAAATAATTGTTATAAAGGTGTTGGCTGAATAATTTAAAACAAATATAAAATAATCAAGTGCACAAAAACAATATTTTTACATAAATCACTTTTCGTTTAACTACTTTTAATTTTGTATAAGGTAGGGTTAGTGTCCGACAGTAAAAAAAATGCTTTAAATAACGAGATTAGACTTCGAGACCTCTTGAATGTGACCCAGATACTTTAGGGCAATACCAGCAGGTGGATAAAAATCTTCTTGTGTAAATTATTTTTTAATACTTATGCTGACCAACATAAAAATCTGAATTATTTGAAATACTGCATACCACAAATTCTGTAGTAGTACTATCACAAGTAATCACTACTAGTCCAAGAAGGGTGGAACTAATTTTATGTTCTTCAGCATGAAAGAGCCACTTTAGTAAATACTTCTGTGACATAAAAACATAAAATTCCTTCTCGTTTTTATTTTAAGCAATATAAACCTCCCAAAACAAAATGGGACGGAAATTGCTTGCTAGGGGAAATTTTGATAATATTCAGCCCTATTTTAGTAATAATATGTATATATTTTGTTCCCATTTTTAGAGTTGCTTATCAGTAAACCCCTCCAAGAACTGCATAGTGGAAATAGGTGCAAGGTGCAAGATAAATGGCGGTAAACCAAGTGCTGAACACCAACACAATATATTTATTATCTCTCATTTACTTTCTTCTTAACACTGAAATACATGGGAGCTCTATTTTAACCAATCTCGAGTATTGTTCACATATTGCATAAATACCCCAATAAGAACAAATCGGAATTATTCTTTCTTAACGTGGATAGCTGTAAGCAGCTCTCAAGGTAGGTACTCCTACCTATCAAAACATTTCTGGTTGATAATCATGGTCTATGTGTAGCGATTTGTTCCGCCTTCTGGAAACAGTTTAATTCCACGTAGTGTTAAACAAAAAAAAGGTTACAACAAAGAAATTAATTTGTCGAGATAATTACAGGTCTTTTTTATGGGACAAATGATTGCTTGTTTATCTAGTGCAGTAACACAAGTGAAGCATCGAGTAGAAGCAAACTAAAAAGCACAAAAACTGACTGTCAAATTAGTGCTCCCATGAAGGTTATATCCAGCATAATGAACAATAAATAGCGTACTACCTGCATTACTATTACACACCTGTGACCTGTTATGAGCGGAGGGACTGAGTTAAAATTTCATGTATGGCAGATAGAAACATCGAGTGGGTAAAGAATAAAAATTTGCCAACTTCAGGTAATTATTGTTGCACTGCATTATAAAATTAGTAATAAAATGAAATAAATTTGCCGGTAAAATTCATAGAAGGAAGATGAAAAACAAAAAGCCTTGAAATTTACATTAGCCTTAATATTTCCACTCACTATCGTTTACTTTTACACAGCTAATCAAACTTTTTTCTAATGCAAACCTATTACTTGCTCTGCTACATACAACTGTACGAAGTTATCTATGCATCGAAAAAGTTACTTATAATATTGGCTTTCAAAGAGATATACGTCTTCTTTTGTCAGGCTAATTAAAAGGACTATATGGATTATTTTTAGGATACTGAAGTTGTAAATTTCTTCTGTAATGCAAAATCTTAGATATATAATACATACTTTTATCAAAATTATTACACCACCTTTGAGAGATGAAAAATGTCCAAACATTTTCCATGTAAAGCCAGTTTGATATTAGAGGAATTATGCTAATACTCTGGGTCATATTTTCGGAATACGAGGGCTGCTCTATAAAGAATGATCACAACTTTTTTTGACAACGTACCTTTACTCATCCTCATAATTTTGATGGCCCTTCTCAAAATAGTCTCCCTTGAATGCGATGCACTTGCCCAGCGTTTCTGCCAGATATGCTGGAAACCATTTTTGAGAGATCCTTCAAAATCGCCTCCGCAGCCTTCACCACTGCTTCTGATGAAGGATAATGCCTCCCACGAAGGCGTTTCTTCAAGTTAGGTAATAGAGTAAAGTTACATGGGGCTAAATCCGGACTATAGGGAGGGTGAGGGATGCACATCACGTAGACTTTTGCAAGATATTCATCAACAACATTGGGAATATACGGCCGCGCATTATCGTGGTGCAGCATCCAGCCTGATTCACGGAAATGTGGTATTTTGCACCTGATATGTACTTGCAATGTCTTCAGGACATCCCTGTAGCATAGTCCAGTTACTGATGTGTGTGCAGGGCAACATGCTGATAAACCATTCCATAAATATCAAAGAATGAGTTAAAAATAGCTTTCCCAGCAGAAGCAAACACTTTTCCTTTTTGGGGGTTGGTGATGAAGGAGATTTCCACACTGAGCTTTGCTGCTTGCTCTCAGGATCAAAATGATGTAGCCAAGTTTCATCGGCAGTGATTACGTTTGAAATAAACTCCGGGTCTTCCTCTAACATCTACTTTAACTGCATGTTACCTCCGTTGCAGAGGTAGGCGATACTAAACATGTCTGAATTTGCCTGGTTTTCGCAGGCGGAAACCAAGAGTACCAACAGTGAAGCTACTACGGCGTGTTTGTTTTACATTAAGCTAACAGAATACTTATAATAAGATTGAATTTTATTGCGCAAAATTATGTCTGTAAAAATAATGATAATTCTTTATTGAACAGCCATCGTATATTGAGCTTAAATGCTAATTTTGGAATGCATCTAGTTTCCGCTTTTTAATTATACCATTAAGCAACACCGAAATTCTTTATTAAAAATTATTTTATTTTGTATTATGGACGTCAAATATGCTTCAGTTGCAATTGTGCCGCTCCAGTGTTTAGGTAGAAGGTAGTTAGTACCTTCTCTACTTACCAGATAGAACATGTACGAAGTATGGAAGAGAAACTAAAATCAGGGAGAAAGTGGACCTCATAATCATCAAATCTTAAATTTTGGAGATGAAAAATCTTGAATGGTGTATGTACATTTGAAAATTTCTCATCTAGATAATGCCAACTGGCACTAATTTCTGTTGTTTTATTGTTTCTGTTCGTTCTATTGATATGTTGTTGCACTGTGCATGAAATATTTTTCTGGCTCCAGTTAGCATTATGACCGCATAAACTTGTCTCGCTTGTGAGAGAGGGAAGTTGCCTTAGGGCCATAAGAAAAGAAATTTTAGTATTATTCTCATTCATAGCTTCGATTTTCCAGCATTAAATACAGTGTGATCCACATAAACCCGAACCAATTTAATAGGCCATAATTTTTAACCAATAATGGGACACAGGTGCAACTTTCGGAGAATATAATGCACAATTGGGAGATTACATTACACTTTAGCTAATTGATGGAATTTAATTATTTCTTCACAGTAACCGCATTTAGGCTAAGGTTTTAGATAGATAGTCAACATGAAAAATTCAATACCATGTCCGGGATTTGAACTACGGATCTCCTGGTTTCCGTCCAGTGTCTCGAACCTATCAGTTAACTAAAATAATAAGTGTTAAATGATGAAGCCTGATACTCAAGTACTTACGATAGTAAGTCGCTACAAACGGTGTATCTCGAATGCGAGAGCCCCTAGTGGTCTACCGGGGAAATATACGAGTCAAATGGAGAATTTAATGTCAGGACGGCACGTTGGCCATGGTAGTTCAATGGTTAGAGCGACTGGACAGAAACCAGGAGGTCCGTGGTTCAAATCCCGGCCATGGCATTGAATTTTTCATGTTGGAAAAAATTTCATCCTAGTCTATTACATTACACTATTTATATCTCAGAGAAAATGTTGGAAGTGTCCTCCACCAGTATCTACACACGTTTGCACTCGTTTCACCATATTTTCTGAAGTTTTACGGAGAGTATCCTCGCGAATGTTACTTATTTCGGCTCGAATGGATTCCTTGAGAACACGAATTTTCCGTGGCCTATACTTGTACACTTTATTATTTAGATATCCTCACAAGAGAAAATCCGGTGAGGTTAGGTCAGAGGATCTTGTGGCCCACAGACCCTTTGAGATTATTCGATAGTCAAAGAAACTGGTTACAAGTTCCATGGTGCCATTAGATGTATGGTACGTTGCTCCATCTTGCTGGAAATAACCTTCTCTCGATTCGATATCATCTCTGTAAAACTGGAAGGAATAGGGTGAGACGAATACAAACAAGTTTTGATGCTGGTTGAGGACACCTCCAACATTTTCTCTGAGATGTAAGTAGTGTAATGTTATCTCTCAATTGTGTATTATATTCTCCCAAAGTTGCACCTGTGTCCTATTATTGCTTCAAAAGTTACGGCCTATTGAAGTAGTTCATGTTTATATGGATCACACTATATAACCATATATGTAGAGAATCATGCAAGTAGTAACCAGGATATTTTATTTCATTTTCGTGTATTTAGCAATTTAGCTAACAAAGACAAGGCATTAATGTCTAAATGTAGTATCTTACAAGTATACTTATTTCTGTTTATGAAATATTGCATAACAGAGAAACATATATTTTGTAAACATAATATTAAAAATATTCATTTTCGAGAATGAAGATCATTCTTTAGTAACACGTTAGATTATCTAAATACACGGAAACATCGATAGAGGAACGATATAATATTTTTGACAACAACAAAACCTTCGATAAAGCAACAAGGCAGCAATTTCTATGAGTAACCACAAGGCTGTGTCTTACCACATACTATGACAAATATAATATAAATAAGATTCGAAAGTTGAGACCTGTGTTAAAAAAACACACGGTGTTTGGCCCAAACCAGTTTATTTGATAATAAAAATGTTCACAATGGTACACTCGCATAATCATGTTGTGTTGAATTGAACTGAATGATTTACCTTCTTCTTTAAACTTTACACGAATTTATATAATTTATCATTCACTTTATACACCTGCGCATTTCTGTCTCTTCTCCATATATTATTTTTGTTGAATTCTTATTTCAATTGCTCAGCACAGTTTGTGCTATACAAATTGTGGAGCTATATACATAATATACATAATAAAATTAATGTATACAAGGACAGAGGATAACTATATTAGAGTCCTCAAGCAAACTGGTCTGATTAGTGTGAGAATAAATTAAATAACTTCTTCATTACAGAATAAATAAACATTATAGAAATAAAATCCTGTGGCAAGCGTGCCTTCAGCCTTAGTGCAGCATCCAGGCGACGTCCCAGTTGGAAGAATAAAGCCCCTGATACATAAGGAAGGTGAGCAAAGAATCTGCTTGTCGTTGCATTAATGCTGACTATGTCCAATTCTCTATGCAGTTGTGCATTCCAGATGTACCACGGAGCGTTCACAGACAATCGTAATATTCTGTTTTCAAACACCTGGAGTTGGCGAATATGAGTAGGTAAAGCACATCCCCATACAGGACTGGCATATAGAAGAAGCGGTCGTAGAATTCTCTTGTATAATAGCAGCGTACATTTGACTCGTAAAGAGGATTTGCGGTTGAGTATGAAATGCAACTTGTGAAGACGAGCATGTTTGATTTAGTTTGCTTTTGATATGTGTACTCCATGTCAGCCGACGATCAAGATGACTGCACAATCAGAAGGTAGCCAGGGGACGTCAGTGTTGTAGAGCCGTATATTTGCCGGAGCAGCAGGCCTGCGCAAGGTGAAAAGCTTAAAAGACATTTGCTTGGATTAAGTGCGATACGCCAGCGAGATAACCAGTGCAGGAAAATGTCCAGGGAAGATTGTAGGGTTGCAACGGCAGTTTCGGTAGATAAATGCGAGGTAAAGATGAATGTACTGTCAGCAAACAGTGCGGTACTTTTTGCAGCAAGTTAAGGCATGTCAGCAGTATATAGACTGTAAAAAAGAGGCACAAGGACGCTACCCTGGGGCATGCCGGCTAAAATAGTACGGGGTGAGCAGTGCGCTGGACCAAGACGCACAGAAAATTGGCGTTCCTGAAGATAGATAGTAATAAAGCTAAATAAGTAGAGTGGAAGACCTAAATGTCATGCAGTTTATAAAGGAGGCCGTCATGCCACACTCCATCAAATGCCTGAGTGAAATCTAGGAATGCTGCCACAGTATGCTCTTTGGCCTCAAAGCTACGGGTAATATGTTCAGTAAGTCTCAGAAGCTGATGAGTACTATAATGATGTTGTCTAAATCCAAACTGTTGGGGAGTTACAACTGAGGTTTCAGAAACAAACCGAAGAAGTCGTTTTTGAATGAGCTTTTCCAGAAGTTTGGACAGAGTTGGTAAAAGACTAAGTGCATGTTGTATTAGCTTTGTTTACGTTAGACTGTAGTCCTAGCTGTCTGCAGGTCCCTAGTTCCGGGCCTTAATTAAAGCGCAGCAATAAAAATGTATGTATGAGATCTAAATGATACTGGACTAATAAATTCTGGTAATAAATTGAAATGCTATTACAGGTGTACTACGAAACCGAGAGGGCCCCTCCCATACTACGACCTATATAGTTTTATGTAGATCTGACTACCTCCCATATGAGGAACGGATGAAGTTAGGTACCGCAGGAGGAAACATATTCACTATGGTTTATTGCTCTAATGGTCTCGAACGCAATGCACCGCAATGCACCTTATTTTAATCAACTAGTATGACTACGAACGTAGTTTTCTATTTATGACTGGCACACTAAGAAGCACTGTTCTATTCATAGATAAAATCTCTATATATACTACGCAGACTTTTACTAGTTCGCTGCAATTTTGAAGGATTTTTTTAATAAGGTGTACGCACTGAAGGTAAGGTTTTACCTCAATACGCAGCCAAGCTGCTAGTACCAAACTGGTGAGGGATGATAACGCTCCTAACATGGTTGGTTAACAACACTCTCCATGTAGCAACCTTGGCGTTCGGGGTAACCTCGGCCCACCACGTGATAACCGAACCCATTTCTCAGGTGGAGGCACCAAGAGGACGGGCCCTTACCTCCAATGATAGGGTGATAGTGATGACGGTGGTGCGAGAGGATCTGCAGCTTATATCGTGGACTCCGAACAATAGAGGACATTTCACATGTGCTAGACAGAGCTGAAGGCGTGGATAGGTCTAAATCGAACCGGTAATCGCACTCGAGACCCTCTGAATGGGAGTAACGAATAAAACCACTGCACTACCCCGGTGCCCACACTCCTAACTATTGTGTTGTTTCAATTTGTTGACAACAGTGAAATTGTTGTCTCGTGCGGGTCAGTTGTGTGTTCACAGTCGCCCTGTAGTGCATGTCCCTTGGCACTTGTTTCCCCAATGGGGAATGATGGATGTTTATGAGCTTACAAATATTTAGCGTGGCTTCCTTGAAGGGAAGTAAAGCTGGTGGTTCTGTATATTAATGAGACGCAAGAACACCTCAAGTCTTATAAGGAGATCTCTAAGTAAATATTAAGCAGTATTTCATGCCCAATTGGAATGGAGCACTGACAACTGTAGAAGTTAAATAATGCTCATCAACAAAACTCAGTGTACATTACCGGTCAAAAGTTTTCAATCACTTATCAAAATTAAAGATTTTTGGATAAAACAGGGATTTCATTTTCAAATTTCCATTAAATCCCCGTTCAGATAATAGAGTATATATATAAACATGTAAATACTACGTGCTTCTGTTCTGTAATTGAGTGACTTCCCAGAACTACACTGACATATCTTTGCTATTCCATTCGAATAAGCTTCATTCCTTTAGCAGTCTGTGTCGGAAGCAGTTCACGTTGGTTTACAGTACAGTGTGCACATCTAGCAGTGTGTTTGTATACCTGATTAGGGTCATGACATATTACCTCCTAATAGGACGAAAAAAAGAGATTGGAAATGAAAAACGTGTTGTTAGTTAACTCTGCATCTAGAACTCTATTCCAGTTGGACAATAGCAAGAAAAGTTGACGTAGCCAAATCTACAGTGCTGTTTACATTTCAGGGTTCAAACAACTTGTTGCCAATGCAAGTGCTTCTCGATCTGGAAGACACCGAGTTATGTCATATAAGTTCGGGAGGCCCGGGTTCGTTTCCCGTGGCCGACCTACGTGACCGATTTTTTCCGGGAGTTCTCTGTGGTCGATAGGCAAATGGTGGGTAGGTAAATTACAACCCCCGATTTTCTTGTCCCTCCATTTCAACTTCATTATCATTTCATATCATCTCCCATTTGGTGGTGTCTTTCATGGTAGAAGTGTCGGCGGGTGTCTCGCCGGTGCATGGCAGGATGATGTGCTCTGAGGAAAACTAGTTGCTCCTCCGATAGGTCGGTTGCCACCTCTGCTGGGACCATTTCGGGACCGCCAGCCAGGGACATTTGGGGCTCGGCTGCTGGGCTCATTGCCGTCCTGCAGTAGGGGAGCTTGTCTGTTGTCCTGGCATACAGTAGGAGGTTTCCATCTAAGTAAAATGTAGGGACCCTGCCCTCTGTACTCTCGCGGCTCCTTGGGTCGGCCGCCCTCTGTGTCCTTCACCTCATCCTTCCTCCCGGGAGTGTCCCACTTGGGGGCATGGGAACAATGGATCCAGCATGGTGGCCTACGTACCGAATCCCCTCCATAATGAAACCCTAATCCTAACATCAGACAAAGAAGATTAGTTCATATGAGTACAGAATAAACATCAGAGAGGTCGTACAGCACCTGAAATTCGCGAGGAATTTAACAGTATGCGAACAATTCCAATCTCTGTCTCAACCGTGCAACGTCTCCTTCCTGAACAAGGTTTAAAGGGGTGCATGGCGTCCAAAATACTTATATTATGCAAAAAAATAAGATGAAAAGATTACAATGATATAGCAACATTAAACTAGAGCGTACAGCAATGGTTCAAGGGGTCATTCGTGGACGACTCTCAGTCTCAAGTGATTGGAAGTCAGAATAGAAGGTTTGTTCGTCGACTTCATGGAAACGTATGGAGAGTCATTGTGTGATGCCAATGGTAAAGCATGGTGGAGGGTCAGTTATGGTCTGGAACTGTTTTTTCAGGTGATATGGTTGATCCAGTGAGACTTAATGAAACATTTGGAGGTAGTATATAACAATGTGCTGATCAAAATGCTGATCTACATACCTGGCCAGAGACTTATTGGTCTTGGGTTTATTCAGCAGCAGGGCAATGATCCGAAACATGCTTCTAATTTGTGTATAGCTTGTGTCAATAGAAAAGAGCAATGTGGAGAAGTGAATAATATGATGTGGCCAAGTCAATCGCCTGATTTAAATCCTATTGAACTCTTATGGGACGAACTTGACAAGGAAGTGAGGAAACTGAAGTCACCATCTGTTGATCACCTGTGGAATAATTTAGAGACACGTTGGAGTACAACATCTGCAAAAGCACTACACGATCTTATCTCCAGAATGCCAAGAGTTTGTACAGCGACTGACGGTAAAGGCTAAATAGATTAATGAGGCTAAAAACCAAACCATATTTTATGGTACTTAATAGCAGAGAGATAATATTAATTTTGTCTTTTTTATATTTATGAGCTGTTTGTACATTGAACTTAAGTATTTAGCTGTTCTCATAAGTGATCGAAAGCTATTGAATGGTGGTGTATTTCACAGACGGTAGCAGGCCGCAGAAAGACTGATCACAGAAAGGCGCGAAAGTCCTTAACAGATCCGTCCCATTACTAGAGCCAGGGCTGCTAGAGAATCAGTCAGACTCAATAAGCCATGAATATCCAGTAAGTTCTCCGCTATATAATTACGGGAAGTAGAGGAATATTGTATTAAAAATGTACGTTTAGAAAAGATCTAATACGAAACATGATACAAAAAATCAGTAAGCATGTAAGCATGATTGTGATGTTCGTGAATAGCATGATTTAAAAACAAAAGATCAGTAAAAAACTGGTATTCACTTTAGGGATGTGTCACGAAAATTTTCAGAAGATCCGTTTTCCTTCACCTTAAAATGTCCAGAAAATTTAGAAATTTTCTCAACAATTCTCTAAATTGATGCCTTAAATCAGTAAATTTTATATAAATTTCTATATTAAAGGAAATGAGCACCTTTAACTTCTGAAAATAGCCTCTGAAGTGTAAAAATATTTTTATACAAATTACTTTTTTATAACAGCTAAACTGTCAGAGATGGAAAAATTTTACTGAGCAAAGTCTAAAGACTTGTTGCACCACATAATTTATGTTACACAATCTTTTATATTGAGTCGGCCATTTCTGAGATATTGTTATTGGTTTGGAGTTTCCAATGTTTATACTTTTCTCAAACTGAATTTAGACAAACTTTCCTATTCTTTCCTTTGGACCATGCCATGGCTGAGTGGTTAGACCACTTGGCTTTCACCAAGGCGGACCAAGTTCGATCCCAGGCGCCTACAAAGTGAGATTTGTGGTGGACAACTTGGCACTGAGGCGGGTTTTCTCCGGAACTTCCGGTTTCCGCCGCCAGCATTGCACCGATTGCTCCAACATCTTTACCATCACCTCATCGCCCTCCTCGGTAGCGGGCGCGTAGACTGTCTGCCTCATGTTCAGGGTCCCGAGTTTGAATCTCGGTCAGGGTGAGTTATTTGGATAAGGCTTTTTCCTGGGTTTTCCCTTATCCTGAAAGACGAATGTTGGGTAACTCTAAGCTTTATGGATCCCGGCTCCTTTGAGCATCATTTCACCCATTTCATTCAACGTTGGAGGACGTAAATTACAAAACAAAACAAAAAACCACTTCATCTCTCGCATACCTACGCTTCCGGCCTTGCGCTGTTCACTCATCCCGGAATTTCTCTCATCAGGAAACTTCTGATCCTCAACCCGTTGCCTACGAGCCTCGAGGATGCGGATGTCAGCAGGCCCTTGTTTCAGTTAAAGGAAATAGGAATTCTTTCATTCATTCATTTATCCATTCATTCATTCAGTCTTTCATTTACTTTGAACAAGAGTTGACAAGGAAAGTTCTGTGTTCCGTGAGATTGATTTTTTATTTTTAATGTAAAAATATATATTTTGGATCATTAAGGTATATAAATATTTATATATAATGGATGAAATGAGGCATATCTCACCGCGGTACTTGAGATAGTTTCAAGACTTCATATAAACAACGGAATAGCATACTCGTATACAACTATTTGGCAGGAGGAGCGTTGATTTACTAACTCTTATAGGGGCACAACATAGTGAATAACAATTCTTTCCGGTTTTTGGAAAACAGAGCCCCAACATTCATCAGGAGAAATCGTTTGATATATCTAACCTGTATATTATATGTATGCCTCCATTACATCTGCAAAGGTAACCATTATACTGCAATAAAACGCATGAAATATTACTAAAATCTTTTACCGTTATAACAAAGGAGAATCAGTAAATAATCAGAAAAGAGTTTTGGTATCAGGTTTATTAAACAAATAATTCTTTAGGCGCAGGCAAACGCTCCATTGTCCCAAACTATGGGTGGGAAGATAAATCTCTCCACTGCAGTGGAATACAGAAATGCACCTCTGTTTCTCGTATTAAATGTTCAAGCATTTCTGTTACATCATTTTTGTGCGCCAAATCATTTTTAAAATTTTAATAATACTATCATTATTTTTAAGGTTTAAAATGTTGGTTAGAGTTCTAGAAATCATATAATTTCGAAATAACACTTTTTGCTATTTTGACGGTTGACAAAGAAATGTTTCTTGAATACCCAAAATATTTTGTTTTAAAATCACTTGAACATCTGCAAATACAAATATTATTATGACTACATTATTACTTTGCTATTAAATCGAGCGGGGTAGTTCCGCAATATCACTTGAGGCATTAAGTTCGGGATATCCTAGCTTCAATTTTCGTGAACTGTCCATTCTGAAACTGGATTGCTTGTGCTTTCCCCTGGTCGGTAGGAAATTTTTGGCATGGTTCCTTATCCACCATGATTTTATTGGCATTATTTCCCTTTCATGTTTCTGTTCATCTTTCAGTTTTGCTTCCAGGTTTCATGACGTATAGAGGCGAAAGGTAGATGACGCGGGTGCTTGCTCAATGGAAACTCCCTGAAGACACTAGAGGACTGCTTGTTCTACAGGCCATTCACTGCCGTTTTTAGACATCTCTAGTAGCAGAACAAATTTTCTCGTACTAAGGTTTGTTAAGCCTGTGGCTGTAGCCTATTTATTTCTACTTCATCCCTTTCTCTTGGGAGATGTTAGAGCCTGGTTTATTTATTCAATACTTTCTAGTTTTCAGCATAAAATAATTTGCAATTATTTTAACTATTTCAATGATGAACTTGAAACTATAGTCTTTTCGACTGATACTTGTAATGACTCTATGATCCTCCAAATAAAGGAAGTGTTTAATCAACAAAAGAATGTGCAACATCCTGGAATTCATTTACCAATTGTCTGTCTTATCAGATAAACTTGTGCTTTTTATACCTGCCACAAATTCCTACATTGAAACATTTCTCTCTGTATTTAATATGATCAACATATGATCGACGGTGGGCACGTGAGTTGGAACAAGTAATTCGAGCCATTACACCATATTTGTTGTTTGCCGAAGCGAGACGCAAAAAGGACCTGACATTCAAGGACAGGCACTAAGCCATGTCACAAAGTCGGTAGCGCGAGCCATATTGTTTCGTGTGGGATTTGAACTAGACGTTCGAACTTCAGAAATCGAGCGCGTTCTAATACCAGAACCTTCTGGCCGCGACCGGCAGGGTATAAAAGGTGGTGTATAGCCTGATAGCTACCTCATAAACGTCTTTCTACACAATAAATAGTTCCCATACTATAAAATTCTGAAAAAAGTCCTTTCTATAGTTAAATCTATATTTGGGAGGGCACCCAGGAAAAGCGTTCGTGCTACGGACAGTCTGTCTGCAACATAGACGTACAGCAGTGAAGTACAGTCGAGCTCGCAGTTCAGAGCAGAGTAGTCCTGAGTCTGCAAGGCGTGTAGTATGATGCAGCTCCGTAGTGCTGGGTCAGCAGGCAGTGAGTGGGAGCAGTTAATCAGTGAATACTGTAGTTATGTCATAGATGGCAGGCAGAGCAGTATAAAACGGAACCACTCTGTGTACGTCGAAGAAATTACAGGCAGAGCAAGTTGGGAGTGCGACTGAAACATAAAGGAACATTAAAGAGACGTGTTTAAGCTGTGCATATTCAGAACACAGACGATTGTAAGTTAGTGTTGAGCTGATGGTTTTAGTTACAAAAAAAGGTGAGCTTTGTATTCTCCTTTTTATCACAGTATAAATGTAAAGGTTACACATGAGCGTAAATTTTAAAAGGTTACGAACGGGCCTGAAAATAATGCTTTTATTAATATTATTAATGAGCCATACCTTAATTCCAAGCACAAATGTAATTTCCAACCACATGATTCAGTTATATTTTCTATAAACGTCCGCATTTTAGGATAATATATCTAAAAAGGAACTACACCGAATATTTTGCGTTTGTTCGTATTTAAGAAATTAGGGGAGCAATATTACAGGAAATAACAATGGTTTTGTTCTGCTGCTAGTGGAGAATTTGCTTTTCCTCGCTACCAAAGTACTATGTGTTCTTTGTATTTCTTGTCAGTCACTTGAACTCATGCTTTAGGAAATATTTGCTAGGTTACATAAAGAATCCACTTACAGTGGTGTTAAGGGATTCTTGTTCCTCTATCCCTTAAGGTTGGGTCTGAGGTACCGATAGAGAACCATGATGGTTGATCAGTTTTTTTTTTTTTTTTTGTAATTTTACGTCCTCCAACGTTAAGTGATATCGGACGATGAATGTAATGGGTTAAATGGTGCTCAAATGATACCAGGATCCATAGATTTACCCGACATTCGTCTTTAAGGATAAGGGAAAATCCCGGAAACAACCTTATCCAGGTAACTCACCCTGACCGAGATTCGGACTCGGGACCTCTTGAACGCGAGGCAGACACGCTACCACCACGCTACCTAGGCGGGAAATCAGTCTTATATATAGGCGAGATAAATGATAGGAAAGGTGATGATGGAGCAATTGGCTGAATGCTGGTGAATGAAAAACCAGAGGACCCAGAGAAAAATCCGTCCCAGCGCGGTGTTTTCCACCTCACTTTGCTTTCACCTCGGATCGAACCCGGGCCGCGTTGTTGAGAGCAAACTTAGTTTGTTAAACAATTATGAGAAAAGGTCTGGTATGTGTTGCAAGTAGTTGCATTGAAGCAGTAAAACACTACACAACTTCGTAAGAAAAACGTAAATGTACTGTATATGATACGAGTATAGCTTAAATTACTTACTTATTAGTCACTTGGTGTCAATTAATAACATTTTAAATTTCATTTCCAAAAAAATAGCTTCTCTCTTATTTTTTTCTGTGTAAAACGCCATAGATGGGATAGATGGGTGAATGAATGCGGAGAACTGGGTTTAGGTCATGAAGGCCCATTGTAAGTCATACATTAACCAAAATGTGTTGTGAGTTCGTCCAATTTCCTGCTACTTCACTCAGCTTTCATCTGCACGCATCAAACAGTTGAACTTTCGCCGAGAGCTAGCCCACTCAGTCACTTCAAATTGAAGTACTTCCGCTGTCCACCCTAAAAGTTTTGGGTAGCTGGTAGCATAATGTGCTCCAACACCGGCGGACGATCGAGGTTTCCGGCAGTCTTCCCGAATGGATCGACACGTGTAACTTTCGTATCCACTTCACGGGGTTTTTAGGAAACCAGGTATTTCCCTAATGGAAACACCATGGAATTTGTTCCGGCGGTTCTCTGGATTGGAGAGTTTTGACTCCCGGTTATATCATGCTAAACTTCTCACTTGACTTTCCTCCATGACGTAGCGGATTAACAACACAAACCTCTTTTTAAAGATACATTATGAATATTAATAATTTTAACGACTGCAATTAATGTTAAAATAAGTAATATGTAGTTATAGGTCATTCGTTGGAATGTAGAACACAGAAAACTTACCATCCTGTCACGAATGCAATTACTATACTTCTGCATGGTCATTATCAGCTCGCTCCAACAGCAGCGCACCCGCTAATTTGTTCGCTGACTCAGTCAAGTACCTGTTGATGCATTCGCTCTCGAACACCGCGAGACTTGTAAGCTAACTTCGACAGACTAACTGACTTACTCGCTGACTCGCCTCTCAGAAGCACTCACATGTACGTACAGCCGTAGGAAGCCGTTCGGGTTGTGACGCCGCATGAAAGTTCTCTACTGTCAGCGCTTAGTTTTTTTTTTTTTTTTTTTTTTTTTTTTGTAGGCAAGCGCGCATCTTATCTTGTTTGCAGTTCCGACTGCACTGTGAAGTCTTACGAATAACACTGCTCAGCCACCGCTTTATTAAAGTATCATACAGCAAAGTTAAATCATTAGAGATAATATTCCTTTCCACTCAAATGACAGCATCACTTCCACAAAAATCTTAGCGCTCAAATTTTGGAATACCTTAAACTTCATTACGAAGCTTAAAGTATCACCAGCTGTCATTTTTTTAGTTATTCTGTTCGTATAATTCTCTTTATGATAAACATATTGTATAAATTGCGGTAAATACCAAAATTAACCTATACATTAACATATTATTAGGTAATGGAGGTACCAAATTTCAAGGTCTTCAGATGAAACAGGAAACCAACATTTATCCAGGGTTCCCAATAGGATTGTCTTAATCCTGCACTATATAATAACTGAACGGTTAGTTATAAATGATGTACATGAAGGAGCTGCAATCGATGCTAACAGAGTTAAACATAGTAAGCATTGGGTTACGACTTACCATGAAACCAAGGAAAACCAAGTTGATGAGTACTGTGGAGTAGAAAATTAGTTTCAATGGGCAGAACCTGGAATTGTCATTTAATATGTCTACTTGGGACAAAGAGAATATTTTTCAAACAATTCCACATTGTAGATAAAAAGGCACATCAACCTGGCGTGGAAGAATTTTTGGAGCCTCAAGTTTATCCTAGAAGAAGATCGCTTAAGGGCACGTAGAGGTCGATAGGTTTCAAAAAATCCATTTTTTGTTTTTAATGTTAAGAAATTATATAATTGTTCAGCCTTAAAATGATATATAACATAGGTTTTCAGCTGGTATGAAAGTCCTTTAATTTGTAAATTTAAACATAGTGGCGTAATAATACGCCCAATTCCTGAGAATGGTGCTTAATCTTTGATCGTGATTTCCCAAAGCCTTGATTTTTCATACTTTAGGTGCATATTTCTCAAAAACTATAAAAGATATTGACAATAAATTTGTGGTGGTTATTTGTCAATGTTCCGTGAACACATTCGGCTAACATTATTTTTCATGTGATTTATAAAATGGATGAAAAAAATAATCAGTCCTTGAAAATGTTATCTTTTTGTTTACTCAAAATTAATTAATTATGTATGTGCATAGTATAAACTATATGTGATTTTCATTTATCCGATATTATAAAACTGTATCCTAGGTTATTTAGGATAAAACGTGGTGCATGTAGCTTTAAATATCTACAAGTAAAGTGCACTTGAAATATAGGGTGCAATATTTTTTTCAGGACATACGGTGTGATTTATGTCCCTTTTGCAACGACCTATGTAAACGTAGTTTAAATATTATACAGTATTTAAATGTACACATTCTTATACAGTAATCATATCGAATTTCAATTTCTGATAATGTTTAGTTTTCTATATACTCAAATTTTAATATTGATAAAACTTAGCTTTGTCAGGGTAAAAATAGCCTCCCAGTGTCCTTAAATTATGTTTAAAAAGGACGTTATGGAAACTTGTGTGCTACTGGTATTATTATACGACTGCCAAACCTGGTCTCTAACGAAAAAGCAAGAAAACAATGCTTTAGATTTGCCAACGAAAGATGGAGAGGGAAATAATACACATAACAATATGAGACAGGATGTCGAACGAGACTATAAGAACGAGGACAGGTATGACTGACGCAGCTATACGGGTTGAAGAGCTGAAATGGAGATAGGGAGGGCACATCGCCAAAATTGAACCCGGCCGATGGACTCAAAGAACAACAAAATGGGATCCGAGAATAGGACCAAAATTAATAGGGAGACCGAAGACACGGTGGGAAAAACGACTTTAGGAGGACAGCAGGAACACTATGGGCGAGACAAGCTAAGGACAGAGAAACGTGGAGAAAATTGGAAAGAGCAGCCAACCACATATACATCACCTTCTAGTTTCCAACAGAAGTGTTTGTGTTTGTATTAGTGTCAGTGCTAAGTTGAAGTGCAGCTCAAGGAGAAGTAGGATCAATAACTACAAAAATAAAGCTGCGTAAAGGTGAACTCAAGATAATGTACTTATCACAAAATTTAGGAGAATTCACGTTACAGAAATATCACAGATCCATTACCTTAAGCTCAATTGAGTATAGATTATAGAACATAGAATATAAAACAATCTGACATAGATCTAAGTACATGTATATAGAATATAGAACAGTAATAGTCATCACAGTAGATAAGGAGGTACCGAAAACAAACATGAGGCTCTTAGGAGTTGCTACCCTAACTGCTCATAGAAGTAACTCCCTGCACTAGTAGGAAGCTCTTGCTCTTAGGTATGGATTGACTATTTATTTATTTTATTTATCTATTTAAAGACACACTAAGCCCTGTGAAGCAGTAATGGAGTGTTTGTTAATGGCTAAAAGAGACCACTTTCCAAGACTCAATGAAAAACTCATAATACTGTGGTAAATGCGCAATAAGCTTTTGCAGCATTCGGAGTTCATTTTTTTCTAACCGTGAACAAGCAAACAAGGAGCAGAGACCGGGCTTTTAAGCAAGATGCAGCAACAGCAGCTGTTGGTTAATATACTCGAGTAGAAAGGGGATGAGAAGGCTGGGTACAGAACAGAGGAAAGAGAACAGAGATTAAACTGATCATCAGCACAATTAAAATTGTATCTCCATGCTACGTATGTTGTGGAACAGAACGGTAAAACTATAAAGAAACAAGAACTTCCGTAATGTTGGGTCATACATGATGGTATATATATATATATATGATGTGCAGTATTTTATATGCAAATTCTTTGTTTACGGAATACTAAACTGTCTCTGCCAAACCCAACTCCTCTCCTCTTATCTGTTCTATCACATCACCCAATGTTTGTCTTACTCCACACTTTTCTTTAGATCCTAAGCCTAACACCAGCCTTTGTTAATTGGCTATAAATGAGTGGCAGGCTTTTGAATTCAAACCAAAACTAGATGGAGTCAGAAGTGGCTGGTGGTGACGAGTTAAACCCTCAAAGCAGATGAAAATGTTCGTATTTATCCCCTTTCGCAACTTCCTAGACCTGGCCTTTGTTTATAAGTTAAAGCGTGTTGGTAGGACTTGAACTGAAATCAATAAAAATTGGCCCACACAGGGCTGGTATGAAACACATGATAAAATCTTACAACACAAAATAACACCTAAATGTAAATCAATAGCTACTAAAACTTAAAAACAATTTAAAATACGAACGAATAATACGTGAGAATACTGTTGCGTGTATAGGCTGAGCAAGATCGGGAAATTACTATAATCATTATTGTGTAACATTTATTTCCGGTACCTTGAGTTTTAGCAAAGTTGTTTGTTGATGATTAAGCTTAAATTCTGCTGACTGGAAAAATATGTACTTTGGACTGGTGAATCACACATACTGCTGGTCAAGGGAAATAATTCACAGGTGGCCAGTAACAGGCCTCAACTTGTTCTCCATGTTGTAAACAATGAATCACACATCCTGCTGATCAAGGGAAATAATGGTTAGGTGGTCAGTAACAGATCTAAACATGTTCTCAATGATCTAAACAACAATTGCACAATATGGTGCAATAGTTGGGAGGAAATTAACAGATATCGTGGGAATCTCTGATTTGCCTTTTGGGTAGGACTACTATTTAAGCTTGGTCGAGTTAGCACCCGGAGACTTGACAGATTTCAGATGGGACTTGCTGATGGCCTCTATAAACATTAACAAGAGTTTATTTTAAAGTGCTGCTACGAGGAAGATCGCTAACAGGGAATATCAGACCGTACATCTCTTGCCTGTTGTACAACGTTCAGCGATACAAACAACGTATCTCTAAAGGTATAGTTGCATTATGTTATTATGTATTATTTAAATGTTACTAAAGCGCCCCTGGTCTCATCCAGATCCAGGGAGTGCCTTGTAGAAACGCTAGGTATCTCTGAAATACAGTTACTCAGTTCATTTTGCATTAGATGTTTTTTTCCTGCTTTACCTTAACCATAGCTACGCTCCCAGGTACGTGCGGTTAAAATCCCTTACCTTTTAAACCCCTACAACAACTGGTAGTTTTGTCAAGTAGCATATGATCTCGGCACCGGGTTCCAAACCCTGTACCTTTGCACTTCTCGCAATTCCTATCAATCCCCCAAAACCGTCATGTAACAACACCAGCACCTGAGGGTTATAAATGATCATATCTGCGAGGAATGCTTTGACTAAATATCACTCCACAGGTAAAATAAAACAATTCTTTTGTATTTTATTTAAAAAGTTATTTATCAATAACTATAGTTATTCCACCAAATTACAGTTATCAAAAGTTATTCCTACTAATTTCATACATTGTTATGGTATACTGTATTACAGACAAACAAATTGCCCGCCTCGGTAGCGCAGATGTTAACATGTCTGCCTCACGTTCAAGAGGTCTCGAGTTCTAATCTCGGTCAGGGTCAGTCACATGGATAAGGCTTTTTCAGAAGTTTTCCCTCATCTTGAAAGGGGAATGTCAGGTAACTCTAAGCTCCATATTTCCCAGGCTAATTTGAGCACCATTTAACCCATTCCGATGATCGTCCGATGGAACGTAAACTACCAAAAAAGGAATGACAAACAAAGGTATGGAGAGAACAAATTTGGCAACAAAGCTGGGCCAGGTTTAGGGAATGGGAGAGTTATTATTTATCAGGGAAATTTCTGTAAAACGATAACATAATGTAAGAAGTGTAGGTGATTAAGGAAAATTAGAGAGGAATGGTTATATTTGTAACAGTATTTTTGGGTTATGTTTGAAGTATGAAAAGTTTATAAAATTATAAAAAATGATTATGTAAATATATTTAATAATTTAAATATGTAAAAATGTATGTAATTGTGTGATTGGCCGAAGTAATAATTGTATGACGTAATATGACGTAATGTTGTGACAGGGTATTAAATCGGCCAATCACAAATATAGACAGGAGTAACGATAGTTTCGATAAATCAATAATCTTAGTATAGAGAGATGTTTTGTAATGGTGAGTGTGATGAATAGTGGTGCAAGATCAAGAACATTAAGTAATTTTTTGAATCTGTATAAATATAACAAAGTAAGAATTTATCGACATGTTGGAAGGGACTGGGAAAGCAAGTTCAAGCAAAATGTAATCTAAATAATACACTTAAATAGTTACAGAATTTGACTTCTCCGAAACTTTATTCCGAACCACGCCTGAAAAACAGATGTCTCATGACTCTTATTTAGAATAAGATGATACCATTGGTGACCAGAGGAAATAGATAGCCGCAAAAACTCACACGAGAAGAGAGTGCGTCCAACATAGAAATCCTGTCCCAAATTGCGCCCGAACCTGTGGCTAATGAAGACGGAGCCAAATTAACGACGAATAGTCCCAAATTCCAGTCCCATAGTCTGTCTAGTGAACGCGAGTGCAGTTGCCCCTCAAAGGGAACTCACCCTCACACCCACAAATGACCGTTATAAATCTATCTGCACACTTCAGAAATGGAACACTGTCGTGGAGGACCAACAGCACCCCGATTTTCTCGAAGTGACAGTCGCATGTATACTCCACGTGGAGTCTCAGTTGCCAAAGTTCCATCTTCCAGTTGATCTGTTTCATTACGTGAAGAAATTCGCTGTGTGTCACGATGTGGAGACCGTCGGAGGGAAATGCAGTGGTAATTGCAAATGAAGTAGTAGATTACTTTCATTCAAATGAAAATAATCAAACTGATGACAATAGTGTGAATAGCTGGGCCGAGTTTATTGGAAAAGCCTAAAAAAAAGTTATAACGGGAACTGTTTCTAAGCAAATTCAAGCGCTTCTTTTGAACACATATAAATATGTGCTGACAAATAATCTTGGTAAGGGGTCGTGCAATGAACCTGATGATAAATTCTGGGTATTCACAGAAATACTGTAAGAAATATTGTGACGAAAGGAATACCAAAGACGCCGATCAAGTGTGAATACAAAAGAAAACGTTTCTCTAAAGTAGATAATTTTAAATGCGATTTAATTCGTCGAGAAATTTATAGATTCAATGCAAAAGGGAGAGCACCCACCTTAGACGAATTGGTTGCACATTTGAAAGAAATTTGTGATTTTCCTTATGGGCACTGCACTTTGCGCGGTCTCCTAAAGGAGTTGGGTTTCAAATATATATATATATATATATATATATATATATATATATATATATATATATTTGTCAAAACTAAGGAAGTTTCGCAGTAATGGACTAAAGATAATTTATTTAGACGAAACCTCGTATGATACCCATGACGTATCGAGAAAGGTGGCAACCTTGCAGGAAGATCAGGGAGGATGGACGGTGTTGTAAAACGATTACAAGGGTTCCTCAATGGGCAGCGGCCAACATGCACACGAGTTAACTAACAGAATCTAACAGTCATATTAATGACCAATAATTGAGGTTGGTGAATTTGGAACAAGAGATATAAGAGAGCAGGAGTTATCAATGCACGGAAAACCAAGGATTATGTGTGTTGAGACCGAAATGTAAGGCAAGTAAGTAATATTGAGTGTAAATAAGAAAGTTTGTTTTATGTTATGAGTGTTGTTAATCGTAATGTATTCATGAATCTATGAATGTAAGAAAAAAGATAAAAGCTAAATATTCTGTTCTATTCTATTCTACTCTCGTGCAAAGACATTTCTCTACTTAAGGTGTACTCAAGTATGAAGGGTATGCTAAGACAGCTGTATAAAGCGGTAGCGTTTCCAATATTAAAATTTATGTATCAATATTTTATAATTAACAACTGAGGCTAATGTTTGTTTTATTGATACTAATTTTGGGTATTTTACAAAATGGTTAACGTGAGGCTGGAAATGTGTAACTTTTATATTACCAAGCATCTCCTCTAGGAGAGGTTGCATGACGAGGGAGCTGAATAGCTTTTAAGTTATTAAATAACTACGGAACCCAACAAAGGTTGCTAACGCTAAAACAATTAAATACCTTATGTAATTAACTATTAAGTGACCAAAATTGTTCCACCACCAGGGGGTCATGTATAAGAACTATTTATAGAATTTGGGATAAGGTAAAGAAAATTGTTCTGCCAAAATTTTTACTTGAACATTAGGGTTTTCCATCCATTATTAGGAATACAGAAAAAGCTGAAATTATTAGGGTTAATGGGAGAGGAGTAAATATCAATGAAATTAATTAATTAATACACTGATGTTTAGAAAGCTAACCATACAACGTTGCGTAATTTGGTAGTGTTCATGCTCAAGTGTAATAACTAGGGCCAGGAAGTTGAGGAAAAGTCTTTTTTTTTCCTTAATGTCATAATGCGAGGATCGGCTGGTAAGTCCGGGCCTCACATAGAGATTTTTTGATGTTATTGTAATTTACGTCCTCCAACGTTAAGTCATATCGGACGATGAATGAAATGGATGAAATGATGTTCAAATAATGCCAGGGTCCATAAAGCTTATAGTTACCCGACATTCGTATTTAAGGATAAGGGAAAGCCCCGGAAAAAAACCTTATCCAAGTAACTCACCCTTTCCGAGATTCGAACTCGGGACCTCTTGAACGTGAGGCAGACATGCTGCCACCACGCTACCAAGTCGGGCCACATACAGATAGCACCACTGTGCCAGTTTGACGGATAGCATATATAGTTCAACTCTACAACTTGTATCTATAGTTATAGGACAATAGCTTGTTTAGTTTTTGAATGACAGCTTTTTAAACAAGACATGTGTAGAGGTTTCACGAAAATGGAGGACTCGGAGGAACAATCAGTGATTAAATATATACTTCCATTCCACTTGTAAGGCTTAACGCCTAAAGAAATCAATGAGGAGATGGACAGTATATTGAAAAACTGTGCCCCTTCATATATGTACAATGATTAAAAGGTGGGTTGCAGAGTTTAAAGTGGGACGTACGAGCACTAGTGATGAGTCTCGCTCTGGACGCTCATTGAAAAAAATCATCGATTAGTACTGAAAGACCGCAGATTTAAGTTTCTGAGATATCAGAGGCCGTAAATATATCAAAATAACCTGCAGGTAGTATTATAAGCAATGTTTTGGGTTTTCACAAGGTTAGTGTAAGATGGGTGCCAAGTTAGTTGACACCTGATGAAAAGTTGCAAAGATAAATTGTTTCTGTTAAGAATTTGGAACTCTACCGTAAAAATACATGTGAATTTTTCAGAAAGCATACTCCCATGGATACAACTTGGATACATCACTACACATCTGAAAGCAAATTACAATCAAAACAGTGGATTGATCCACGTGAACCAGCTCCAAAGAAGGCAAAGTCAATTGTCAGCCAACAAAGTTATGGAGAGTGTTTTCTGGGATGCACAGGGAATTATTTTTGTTGATTACTTTGAAAAGGTTAAAATATCACTGGTGACTACTACTACACCGTTTGAGTGATGAGGTGAAAAGAAATCGACCTCATCTGGCAAAGGAGTAAAACTTGTTTCTTCACATAAATGCTCCAGCCCAACGTTCATCATTGCATTGGGAAAAATGTGCGAATTAAATTTCGAATTGCTTGAACCTCCACCCTATTTGCCAGATACAGCACAATTTATCCAGGAATTTAAGCAACCAGGAATTCATTGATGCGGTAAACAGGTATATTGAAGACTGTGATTAACAGCCCTACAGAGATGGTTTAATTAAATTAGAACACCAATATGAGAAATGTGTTAGCCTTTCTGGAGATTATGTGGAAAAATGAAGATTTTTTTTTTCCTGAGAACCAGGATATACCGTCCCTCATATATGTTAATTGTGCGTTGCCATAGTAGAGGATTTTATTTGTCCTTCTTGCCTTTCAGCTATTTTTATTAAAGTCCTCTTTTTAATTTTTATTTGTCTTTTTGCCTGTTTAGCTATTTTTGTATTTAGCGATCCTCTTTATAGCCCTTTTGTGTGTTTTTGTCTTCTGCAGCTACAGCTTCTTTTGACTATCTTTTCTCTGTTCAACAGTCGAGCATAAATTGGAATTAAGGATGTAATACAAGAGGTTCTAATAAAAGAGATAACAGTTGACAGGAGCCTTTCTACTGTACGAAGTCATTGGCACCAGCAGAGCACCTAGAAAACCCTCTCTAAATGTTTGGTTATGTTCCTACATAAGATTTCACTTGTTTCAAGTATGCACCAATGACATCTGTTGATGTGAAGAGAAGTTTTTCAATGTTTTGACAACCTGCTGTCAGAAAAAAAAGACGATCCTTTACACCTAAGAATTTATAGATGGTTGTTGTGATATATTGCAATGCCAACTGAGGTAAAATTTCTGAAGTTGAATTTCTGTAACCTGAGGGTGGGTAAGCCAAGTATGATTTAATTATATCTATTTTAATTACTTTCCCCAGAATGTCCATGGCTCGTTGCTGAATTGGAAGAAGCACTCCTTACATGAAGGGCTTCTCGTTCTATTTCTTGCATATCACTTAAATCTTGTGCTTTCAAACCTACACAACAAATATCTAATTGAAAATTAATTTATTCATTTTTAGGTAATTGTAAGTCACTTCTTTATATCCTTTACGTCTTTTTTTCAATATTTAGGTCCCTTTAGGGATATTTTTAGATATATTTAGAGGTTTAGACAATTTATAGATACTAAACTTCCTAGACCTATTACGTGTTTCACATGGGAAGAGTTCTCACCTGTAGCCAATCAGATGCGTTAAAGCCTTCACCGTTGCCAGCTCATTATCCCTCTCTCTCGCACACTTGCGAGTGTTCGTGGCGCTAGACGTAAGGGAACGCAAACTGAATTTTATAAAGTTGTATAAAATTGCAGTTGTTGAAATCACAATTCCAACATGAATTTTCGTATATTACGCAAATGTTTTAAATATCTAGTTCAAATTTAATTATAGTTTATGAATTACTTATTCTTTTAATCCAACAAAAATAACAGCGATGTATCCTTAGAGATGTGAATGTTACGTTAAGAGATAATTCGTCATTGTCATGGTTTTTTATATAATTTACGTCCTCCAACGTTGTCATATCGGACGGTGAATGAACTGGGTGAAATAATGCTCAAATGAGTCCAGGGTCGATGGAGTTTAAAGTTACCCGATATTCGTCTTGAGAGATAAGGAAAAACCCCGGAAAGAAACTTATCCAGGTAACTCACCTTGACCGAGATTTGAACTCGGGATCTCTTAAACGTGAGGCACACATGCTACTACCACGCTACCGAAGTGGGCGTCATTGTCATTGTCTTCAACGTCTGAGTACTGAGAATTTATTATGATAGGTTCCAGAATTTCGTTATGTGCTATTTCTTTCCAAAAGGCGTCCTCTTTTAGTTTATCTGATGTCTCACGCAGTTTTTGAAGTCTTGTTGGGTTCTTTGTCAATTTCTTTGTGAATAAGTCGTTCAACGTCAGTCAGTTTAAAATATTATTTCTGTCTGCAACATAATTTGAGCCCGCATTAATTCAGTTGGATTGTTCTGGCAGTAGTAAGGGGAAAGGTATTGTGACTTTGGGGGTTTGTAGAATTAAAGTGCAATTTGGCCAAATTCGAAATGTTCTTTATTTCCGTAGAAATACACTTTAAGATTACAGCAGCATTACGTTACGCACACAATCAGTCCAACAAGGTCAATGACAATAACAAACAGCTTACTCAACTTCCACTGTTTACTCAACACTCTCAGCTATTCTCTGCTTACTCACTCTGTTTACAACTTGCAACTCAACTCCTGGCGACTCGTCGCCTCTTTAAATACCTCGCAGATAATTTCTAGATTATTCGAAAATAAACCAGAACCCGAACAGTCTCGATCAGTCAAGAAGTAACTAGAAATTTCCATTTATCTCGGTTTGTTTGTTTCGGCAGAACTTTATCTGCATGTTAGCTTTGTCTGCCGGCTCTTGGTTTTCACACTGCCCACCTATCAGTTCCTTTTGCGTAAACAAACCGCGCGATCTTAGATACGGGTTCGCGACAATATATCTTTCATAGAAGAGTAACTAAATAATACTGTTCTGTACTCTGTGCTCTATAGTAAATAGATATTGCGAACCATTCATAAATAAAGATATAATGTGACTAGGCACATTCTGCCAGACTAGCAAGAATTGTATCGTTTCCTCTCATTGAATTTAACAAACACCTTGGCTTATTCAACGTGCATATTTCTTTTACCACGTCATGTCAAATGTTTACGTTTCAGTTCTGAATAATTTCAAATATACGTCCACGCATACATGCCAAACAATAATGACATTCATTACAGTGCTTACGTCGCATTGTATTGTTATAATATAATGGTATCTATTTATTTGTACTAGGAAAACTATTTAAATACAGTACTCTCTCCTTCCTCATGGATCAATTTTTGCAAAACCTGAATTTTTGTCTTAGCGCGAATAGTATTTATTAGAGATTGATTTTGTTTGCCGCTCGTCACACACCACTTAGGGGGAATGCAATACGACAACACCGCAGGATTCAGATTGGTTGCTCACCTAGTAGCGCTCAAGGACCAACACCTTCCCATTTGAAATACATAATAGTAATACCATTCTTACACTACAAGTACCTTTATAAAAATTGTTTTATATGCAATTAACACACCAAATGCACAAAAGATGTATGAATTACATTAATATCTTAGATCTCTCCAATCAAGATGGTACCATGGTAACATGTACCACTCGCATTCTGAAAATCCATGGTTTCGAGCTCCGTCCAACCCACACTCAGACTTGGGACTTTGTGGTTTCCTTTCTCACTTAAGCGAATGCTAGAGAGCTTACCTTCACACTACGATTTCCTTTCCGTCATTTTCCTTCATTATATTTCCTTGTCAACTTTGAGGCCTATAATGTATGCCCATGTCAGTACAAATAGTGGGAATGCTTGCGCATTGTAAACGCTAAGTTCTTTTAAGATGTGCGCGTTATATTTAGTAACTATGAAAGTAACTGATTCCTAGGGGACTAGTCGAAAGAACCTTAATATAAATTATGACCTTTCAGTTTAAAATTTTAATATTTTAAATTTTTTGCTATTATTTGTTTCAATAATTTTATTTTCATGCCTCATTAACTTTCACTAGTGATTTGACGTAAGTGTTTTTGCTCACTCATGTAGCATGTGGTGCAATTGTTCTCCTTTATCACACAGTTTAACAGTTTTGTATTAACAGTTGGCACCAACATACTCCAACAATGACATTCATCTCAGTAAACCATGTATGAGAAAATCTTTACGGAAGAATAACTCTTCACCCATCTTTTTTTTTTTTTTTTTCATTCCTTGCCAACACTCGTTAGTGAATACTTCTGTAAGCTTTTGCTTTTAAATGCTGAAAAAATAAGGTTTTATACCACCGGAACACGGGATAATTAAAATCCATTGAGAACTGTAGCATTTAAAATGGAGAAACAGGTTGCCGCGTCATTCTAACAGGCGAGCTATTCTTTGAGTTAATTAAAACGAAGATTATGTATGTGTGATTTCGCTGGAAGATGGGGTACACTGCGATTTTCCAACTTAAGCAGTACCAGCTGATTAACAAATTCCATGCAACTAAACCGTTAACGACTGCTATTATTTGGACTAAGTTGGCATTAAAGGCATGTTTTCCAATAATACACAAACGTCCTGTGACTAAACATTTTAACATAGTTTTGTAAGTTGTTGAAGTGCCACAAGTGTAATTAATAACGAATTTTTGTAGAAAACACTTTAAACAGATTAATATGTTTATCAGTATTAATAAACTAAAGTGGTTCAGAATAAAAATGTATTTAAGCATAGAAAATAGCAATCGACAATGGTCTCTCACATCGTGGAAAAAATACAAAAATACAGATTTGCCTCCAACAAGAAGACAGTTAGAAATTTAGCATCCAAAACTATAAATAATATAATACCAGAGACTGTTATTAACAAAAATAAGGCGACATTACTCTAAAGTTATGTACTAATCAAATATTTAAATTGTGATGATATTTTATTTAAATATTTAAATAAGAGACAATTGAAAGTTCTGATAAGTAAAACAAAACATAGGGAAGATAATAAAGAAGTGGCAAAACAAATTCAAAATTTAAATACAGGCTGTTTTAATGTATTCAAATACGAGGGCTATCCAGAAAGTAGATTACGTTTTGGAATAAAAAGTAAACAAAGTATAGGAAACAAATTTTATTATATACAGATGAAAGCCACACTCAAATACTACTTTTCGACATAGTCACCATTCAAATTAAGGCATTTATCGTAGCGATGTACGAGCTTGGAAATTCCTTCGTCGAAAAATTCGGCCGCCTGCGCCTTCAACCACTTCGTTACCTCTTCTTGCAGCTGTGCGTCGTTATCAAAACGCTGCATAGCCAGCCACTTCTTCATTGCTGGGAATAGGTGGAAGTCGCTCGGTGCCAGGTCGGGACTGTACGGCAGATGAGGAAACAACTCCCACTTAAAAGATTCAAGAACTTCACGAGTGACATTTGCCGTGTGGGGCCGGGCGTTGTCGTGAATCAACAAGATCTTAGAGCTCAACCTTCCTCTGCGCTTGTTTTGAATGGCTCTTCTGAGTTTTTGGAGAGTTTGGCAATACCTTTGAGAGTTTATTGTAGTGCCTCTTTCCAGGAAGTCCACCAAAATCACACCTTTTCTGTCCCAAAAAAACAGTCGCCATCATCTTCCTTGCCTACATTGTTTGCATGCATTTCTTGGGTTTTTGGGGAGAACTTGTGTGCCCCCACTGCATTGATTGCAATTTCGTTTCATAGTTCACGTGTTTCACCCATGTTTCGTCACCAGTAACGATGCGATCGAGTAAAGAGTCACCATCCTTATGGTAAACGTCCAAAAAGTTCAACGCTGCAGTCATTCGCTGATTTTTGTGGTCCTCTGTCAAGATTTTTGGAATCCATCTTGCACAAAACTTGTGGTAACCAAGCTTTTCGCTGATGATTTCGTGCAACAAACTTCGCGAAATTTGTGGAAAACTCAAAGCAAGTTCCGTTATTGTGAACCTTCGATTTTCACGGACTTTAGCATCGACTTTTTCGACAAGTTCGGCAGTCACTATGCTGGGTCTCCCACTTCGATCTTCGTCGTGAACATTGGTTCGGCCATTTTTAAATCTGATGACCCACTGACGCACTCCACCTTCAGTGATAATGTTGTCCCCATACACTTCACAAAGCTGCCGATAGATTTCTATCGGTTTACAGTTTTTTGCAGTCAGAAACCTTATTACTGCACGCACCTCGCAGCTCGCGGGATTTTCAATTAACGCAGACATTTCAAACCGTCACAGTATCTGAACGGAGCACAGCACGAACCTCTCACTAGCACGGCTAGATGCCGACTGAGCTGCGCAACGCTCTGACCCCAAGATGGCCGCGCTAGCCCCGCCCCTAGCGGAAACAGACGAAAACGTAATCTACTTTCTGGATAGCCCTCGTATAATTAAAGTTTATTAACACTAATAGAAACAGGAAAATTAAACATAACAAGGGTATGTTAATTGTAGAAAACTAATGTAAAGAGCCCGCCTCGGTAGCGTAGAAGGTAGCGTGTCTGCCTCACGTTCAAGAGGTCCCGAGTTCACATGTCGGTCAGGGTTAGTTACTTGGAAAGGTTTTTTTCCGGGGTTTTTTCCTTATCCTTCGAGGCAAATGTCGGGTAACTGTAAGCTCCATGGACCCTGGACTCATGAGCATCAAATCACCCAATTCATTCACCCTCCGATATGACTTAAGGTTGGAGGACGTAAATTACAACAACAAAATGTAAAGGTAATGTATTTTAGTAATCTCAAGGAGTCATAAAACAACAAAAGAAGAACAACAGGCATACGTGTTGTGCATCATGAATATGAGATACTGTATTCAGAGTCAGCTTTATTCTATAGATAATAAATAAGGTTTAGACCAAGGACATTTTAACCATCGACTTAAAACACTTGCGGAATACTTCTTTGACCTTTCATATATACATCAGTGAAACTATTAGTGAAGTACTACATAGAGGTAAGTGTATTTGATCCATTTTCTATTCATTCTTGCATAAAATATCCTAAAAACAAAACATGTTTTAAACGTAACGTCTGACTTAGATCTATGCTCCACTCAACGTTCATCTCCCTGAGACGGTATAACAAAATTAGCCCCTCACCAAAATTAGAAGTATCTGCTCGCTCACAAGACAGCATTAAAGATAACTTACAAAAGATGTAATAGGCATTCTCTTGGCATGTAGTGAGGATAAAATCGGCAACATATTCTTTCAGATGATCCGATCGATTCTCCAATTAAATACAAAACTGAATTTATCTTATCTTCCAATGCATTTTGAACCTTCGGAGATAATTAGTGAGTTATTTTAATTTGCTTCTCTTTTCTCTTGTAAAACTTAGGTCACTGTGAGAGAAAACCAAAACAGCAGTGTTCTTATTTCACTATACTTTCACTAAAAGGAGTTTACAACTCGATCTGTGACATCCGCATTTCAAACAACAGCCTCTTGTTAGCTGCTGTACTTTGTAATTTATTTCTCACCTTTCCTTTTGCAACATCAAATGGAAATACAAAATAAAGATTACAATTATAAAATCCATAATGAAAAATGCCATATATTCCTAAATCCTGGAAATCCTGTCATGTTGCCCACCATTGACGAATAATTCGGTCCCCATACACCTAACCCTAGGTTTTTGTGTATTGGAGGCCCTCTACTCCTTGTTACAAATTCTGGCATTTCACCTATCCCATTCTAGATTTTTCTCTTAATGTTCTTAGCCATCTCTCTTTAACTTTCCCTAAATAATTCCTATACTTCTCTTGTTCTTTTCCCCTTTTTACTGACAAATGTTTTCTAATTACTACTTCACAACCCAAATTGTCCCATTTACGTAGCCAAGCCTGCTCTCTTCATATCTTTGTTTGACTACAATTTAATATACAATGGAAATCTGCATTCTCTTCTCCACACAATGGAAATTTTTCTAGCTCCCTCTCTTGATCTATACCTTTCAAGTATCTCACTCCTGTTCTCGCCCAAGCAAAAACTTCTCGCCCTAACTTATTACATACATCTATATATCCTTCTCTCCCCCAGGTTGTTTTTATTTCTCTATATAATCTCAGTGAGCTTTTGTCACTTGTATTGGCCAAAATGTATTGTCTGTCAATATCTTCTAATCTTAGCCTAACTTCTTTCCAGAAGCCTCTATACCCTTACTCTGCATTTATCCAAGAATGGCCCATACCTATCTGCTTCAACACGTCATTCATTTTATATGCGCAAGACCCATCCCAGTTACTTCTCTTTTGAATATGAAAACATTCTTTAGTAATATTGCTATCGTCCAAGTTAGTGATTCTGTATAAATATTTCATTGCCTTTGACAAGATTTTAATTTTAGTAGAATGCCTGCCTAGTTTCAATTGTGCTGCCCCATTAGATGATGCTATTGGTAATGCCAGTAATATTTACAAAATGATCTATGCACTCTACCAATCTCTCTCCAAGCCTCATCTACTCTCCATACCTCTGATCCATGTAACAGTCTATTTTATACTATTTCTGTATAAATCCTCTCCAACCATTTGACATTTATATCTGGCAGTTTATTGTAGCATGATCTTATCACCCTCATGGCAATTTTACCTTTTGCCACAGACATCTTTTTTTGTTCTTTCCAGCTGCCATCCGAACTCAACCATGTCCCCAAATAATCAGATCTCCTTACTGCCTCTATTTCTCTTCTATTAACTGCTGCTGTATACATTAAATTATAAGCGAGCAACCACCAAAACAGAAAGTAAATACCCAGATAAAACACATAAAGTAACATGAAACTATCAAGTAGTTGATACACTCAATGTCTGCATTAATAAATGTATATATTTAGAGCTTGAATGTATCTAACTACATGTTACGTTTAAAACTGAATGCAGATCTCTGTAAATATTTGGATATTTAGGTAAGAGGTTTTATGCACCACCAGGCCAAACTTTAGTATTTATACCCCTAGTAGCAGTAATTTTATGGGGCCTTATTATAGTACACCTGTTCATTAAGGTATTGGTATTTGACCAATCAGATGTGGCCACGTAACATTGTGAAAGAGCAAGTATCGATTTCGTTTGGATCGATAACGGTACTAGCACCAGTTCCGAAAAAAAATTAAAATGTCTGACAGTAGTAACAGTAACATTGACCTTACACCCCAAAAAATTACACACACACATATATATAAGGATATATTTAAAAATCAGTACAAAATAAAATTTAAATTCCAAACACAATACTAAAATCAGTAAAAAGAGAAAGCATACAAAGTAACATCAGTTCAAATTTAACTATTCCACAAAGCTCATTTCCGCAAATTCATTTCACTAATTGTACAATAAATAACCTATATTAGAAATAAAGTCATTTCTGTTCATATTATCACTAGCATAAATTTCAAATTATATTTCATTAAATTCAATTTGTTCCAGTTTGTCCATCCTTTCTTTTAGGTTAAAATGTGTCACAAGTCAAAAGCTGTTTATATGGTAGTAATCAATATTTCTGTGCCTTTGTACTACGTACAACATATCACTCAAACCACAAACGAATACTTTGATTTGAAAGCTTTAATTTAGATATATGATCCATCATAAGCAGTCGTATGAAATTTGACTATAATGGTAATTAAAACGCTCGTATCATAATCATTAACCTCGCATTTTAATTACTGCCATTATAGTCTCGTTGCTAAATATACTATCAATATAGTTCATGCTATAGTTTAAAAATTCCAAACCTATGCGAGGAAAACGACTTAATGCGTAATCTGTTGTTCAAATATCCAAACTTAATCGATTAAGGATAGGTAGAGTCAGACTGCAAAAATTCAGTATCATAGCTGGGTTTTGAACCACGGATCTCCTGGACTCCGTCCGGTTACTCCAAACCATTGGGCTACCATGACCAACATGCCAGCCCGATAAATTCTCCAACTGACTCGTATTTTTCCTTACAATCTAAATAATAAATATAATTTCATCTAAAATAATACATGAATCTTTCCTGGGGACGAATACGCTCACTTTCTTCTCGGGCAGCCAGCCAGGTGAAAAGATGATTAGATATCAACGTTTCGGGAGTGTGCATCTCTCCCATCATCAGGATATTTATAAAATGTTATATCCACAAATGAAATACTGGATATAACACAACTATAAACAAAGACAAAACACTATCAAAATTCACATTACTGAACACAAGACTGTTTTCAGTAAATTAAATGCAAGGTAAGGAGATGGCGTGGGTATAGAAAATTGTGTCAAAGAAACGTAACTACTTAACTTGATTATCAAGCTGTATTGATCTTTGCTTCTTAATTCGATGGATTTCCATTTTTAAGACCGGTTTCCAAGAGGAGCTGAACTGAAATCTAGCATCACGATTAAGCGTGCTCCTTTCAGAGGAAATCTCCAAAGCCTCCTTAATTCTCCGCTCCCAGTAACTGTTGCATTTTGCCAAGATAGTCATCTCCAGAAAATTGGCTCTATGGTCGTTATCAAAACAATGCTCTGGCACCCCAGACTTCTCAGGTTGCATTAAACGAATGCTCCGTTCATGTTCGATTATTCTAGTAGCGATGGTCCTTCCGGTTTGTCCTATATACGGTGTCCCACATTCACATGAAATGCGGTACACTACCGGAACTTGGAAGTCCAGTTTGTCTTTCACTGGTCTCAACAGATATTTAATCTTCGGAGGTGGTTTGTGGATGTTCCTGAAGTTGTATGTGGGTAGAATTCTACTGATTCTGCCGGATAGATTGCCGGTAAACGGGATGCAGGCTGTAGCGGTAGGCTTATCTGACGCTTGCTGTATTACAGGTTTCCCTTTCCTAGCTTTGGTGATCGAGGCTTCAACGTCCTATTCGGTGTAACCATTTTGACGGAAAGTGAGTCTCAGGTGCTGTAATTCTTGTTTTAAGTGGCTGGAATCACAGATAGACAAAGCTCTGTGGACCAGTGTATTGAGAACTCCCAGTCGTTGAGACTTATTATGGAAAATATGAGCGTTCAGATAGAGATCGGTGTGTGTAGGCTTGCGATATACGGCATGTCCCAGTGTACCGTTGATTACATTACACTATTTACATCTCAGAGAAAATATTGGAAGTGTCCTCCACCAGCATCTATACATGTTTGCACTCGTCTCACCATGTTCTCTGAAGTTATACGGAAAGTATCCTCGTCAATGTTACTTATTTCGGTTCGAATGGATTCCTTAAGAACATCAATTGTCCGTGACCTATTCTTGTACCTCTATTTTTAGATACCCGTAGAGGGAAAAAATCCGGTGAGGTTAGCTCAGAGGATGTGAGGGGGCCATAGACCTTTTGAGATTATTCGATTATCAAATAAACTTGTTGCAATTTCCATGAAGTCATTAGATATATTGCACGTTGCTCCATCTTGCTTGAACTAACCTTCTCTTAATTCGATATCATCCAACTGCTGCACAAATGTCTTGAAGATACCGATATAAACTTCAGTGTATACGGTCGTATCAATGAAAATGGGACCAGCGATTCATAGATACTGGTGGAGGACACTTGAGATGTAAATAGGATAATGTAATCTCCCAATGTGTATTACACTTAAGTCCCAGGCTTCATAGTTAAACATGTTGTCCTATACGTATCTGATTGTATATGTGAACCCCTAGTGACTTATGGGGAGAAATACGAGTCAGTTGGAGCATTTATTGTCACGCTGGCATGTTGGCTATTGTAGCACAATAGTTAAGAGCAGCCGGGCGGAAACCAGGAGATCAACAATTCATATCCTGGCTATGTTATTGAACTTTTCAGTGACTACCCATTCAAACCCTAGCTTACACATGTTTAGTGTAGAAGAACGATTAATTCCCATCAAATCTATTAAGGCTCGCAGCTGGAGCATAAGAGGGCGTTTGCCTTTAGTTTACGCTGCTAAGTTAAGTTGGCTTCAGTCATGCTGTCATTGTGGTCATACTACGTCCATACTACGAATACAGCAGATAACCGATGCTCCTTTCTTTACTTTATTACCACTTCAGTTAATTTTGTTGTTACGTGATATTGCGTTGTGTTAACTGAACTCTATACAAAGTCTCCATTTTTGTATCCTTCTTTTGTTTTACATCACAGTATAGCCTGTTGTTTACTGGGAGGTTATGAACGGCCACTTGAATGGTTATAAACTTAACAGTTCATCAACTATGATGGAAATAGGGAATCGCGGTTTAAATGGCATTATCACAGAGAGTGGTTTCTATGGTTTTTGTGATTTATTGGCGTTTTTGCGGTTTTAGATAACAGTTTGCTGTGAAAACCAAAACAACTGTAATGGTCGAACAGAACATACTTCCATATTGCAATGCATAGCACCAGTTTTACAGCTACTCGAGGTAACACCTATGCAGAAAAAAGAAACTGTATCACCTCGCAAGCCCTACAGCAACATACATGCACTCAGGCGAGGAAAAGCTCCCTATTCATGCCCAGCTCAGAAAAATTAATGTTCCATCCTCTATGTTGGTGATTTCATCACGTTAATAGTGACAATGTTGGCTGTGAAATAAAATAGGAAAACTAAGAAAGCAGCATTCTTTATGAGAATGGATATCTATTCATTGAATCAAAGGCAAAGCAGAGAGCATTTGCATTTATGAGCTTAACTTACTGTCCATAAATCTGCCTGCCTGAACCAGAAAAAGGGCGTTTTTATTTGAAAAGCACGCAGAAAACAAGGTTAAAATCCATTTTGGAAACTTCTTAGGAGAGGAATTTCTAACTTTGAAACTTAAACTTTTTCTTTTATTTTCTAGTGCAATTTTAGTGTGGATATTGCTTATACATAATAATGAAGCTCAAGTAAGCTATGACTTGTCCGTCTGAAGTTTCTGAGCCTGTTTTCACTAGTCACTGTAGTTAATTGTCGTACACATTGTTGAAATGTGAAAATAAATGTAAATTTAATAATGCAGTTGGTAGATAGGGTCAACACGTTAACGCCAGAGGTTCTACTCCCATGAGTCCTGGACCCGTAGGACCAAGGACACGGGCCTTATTCAACCAGGGAGTTACCGAGCTGTCCCAAAAGGGCGTCCGGCGCCTCCGTGGGACTTTCCATAGGGCAAGACCTAGAGACTAACAAGGCCCCCCCCCCCAATCTGGTCCTGTGGACTCAGGACGGGATGGTATCACACCTTCTACTAGCTATGCTGGCTAGTACGCAGGAATATTAATGGCTTCCCTCAACCCCGTCCGGAGACGTACCCGATCTCCCACGGGTATCGGGAACTACTGCCCCCTCGAGTCCAACCCAATCCGAAGAACTCCCGAACAGGGAGGGGCTCGAATGTTCGGCCCGAGTTTCCTCTAGTAACGTCAGAGGTTGCTAGGGGCAGAGATTGCTAGGGGTCCGCAGGGCCCGAGCCACGGCATCTGAAGGGGATGGATCCCCTCCCTTAAGGAGAGATAACCACGAGTCAAATACGAGTCAGTTGTAGAATTTAATGTCATATCGGCGTGTTGGCCATAGTAGCTCAATGGTTAGAGCGGCTGGACGGAGACCAGAAGATCTGTGGTTCAAATCCCGGCTATGGCATTGAATTTTTCAGTCTGACTCTACGTTTGCACAATTTAGCCTACACACGGCCAGTGTGAAAGAACAAATAATTGTTCCATTAATTGACCTAATAGTGGACCGAACTATAAAGCCCGGGCCTTAAAGTAGTTATATGTTTTAAGTCACCATTAAGGTTGTTGTCTCATTTGTTTATGAGATCTCCTAAGTGGTTTACCGGGGAAAATACGAGTCAGTTGGAGAACTTAATGTCATATCGGCACGTTGGTCATAGTAGCTCAATGGTTAGAGTGATGGACGGAGACCAGAAGATCCGCGGTTCAAATCCCGGCTATGGCATTGAATTTTTCAGTCTGACTCTACGTTTCCACAATTTAGCCTACACACGGGCAGTGTGAAAGAACAATTAATTTCCATTAGCCTACCCTATTATAGAGTTTCACTCTGACCAGCCCACTCAACGTCGAGCTCTTTATGTCTCCTTTCAAAAATTTCCCCTTTCTAGTGCATTACTGTCTCTCCCTCACTGCGTAATCTCTGACAAAACTAGGGGTTCGACTGCAAAGCAAAGGAAAGTTGGCATTATGTGGACTGGTAAAATGATAATATTATAGCTCTTGGTATATCTCTACATCACGTTCCAAATCCTTTTCAAACTCACAAACATTATCCTATTAAGGGTATGTATGACTGAAATTTCATGAAAATCGTGAAAATAACGACTTTTTTATTTTAATTCTATAAAATAATTTAGACATTCCCGAATGTGAAAAATGCATAATTTGCCTCCGGACGCCATTTTTAAATGCTTATTTAAATGTCGGTGGCCTTTAAACTCTGTCAGAGTCACGCCCTCCTTTGCCTATATCCACATTCTTTGTCTGTTTTCCGTTCTTAAATTTTCAATTCAAGAAAATAAAAATAAGGCTTTCAGACAAAGTACTTCCTAAAATGTTGCCAATATATCAGAGGCTGGCTTCTACAACATTACTAGAGAGGTGCAAAACAGGAAAAACACAGAATGCCAATGAATCTTTGCATCATGTCATATGGAATAAGTGCCCAAAGGAAGTTTTCATATCAAAACAAAAATTGGATCGTTCTGTTATTAAAAGCATCAGTGAGTTTAACATGGGTAGTCTTAAGTCATTGGAGCTGCAGCAAAATATCAGAGGTGAAAGTGTAGTAGACTCAGCAAGGAAAACTTCAGTGTAGCGAGATCAGACTCGTATCCTGCAAAGCAAGAAGCGAAGTTGTGCAGAAGAAAAGCAACATCTAAAGAAGAAAAAGGTGGAAAAAGCAGCAACTGAGGAGAGGAAAAAGAAATCTGAGGGTCCAACCTATAAGCCTGGTGGATTTTAATGTGAGTTATGCAATCAAATCTTTAATCGCTTTTTTCTCAATGTTCATATTTTCAGCATTTTTCTTCCTGTAAAATGCTCCTTGCGATGCATTTTTTGTACTACATTCATGAAATTTCCTACACAGGTTCAGAATACCATGAGGAATGGAAATTGCCCTAGGTTTTATTGTGAAATGTATATAAGCATATATTTTTAATTTTCAAACACAAAACTTACAGTTTTTTAGACAAAAAAAGAATATATGTAAATTAAAAAATTTTTGTGACCTAAACTAAAGGAGACACAGAAAAACCCAGAGCAATTTCAAAAGGTATGTGTATTATGAACATAGGGTTAAAATATTAGACCAAAATTCAAAATATTTTGTCCCAAGGGACTTTTTTAGTGACGTAACAAAAAACATACAATATTTATCATAATTTCTAAACTGCTAGAGAAAAATGGTTTAAATTTAGGTTGTAACATGTTTACATTATACTACACCTATGGTGTAAATTTGAAAAAGCTAGCATTATTAGTTCAGAATTTGAAAATTTCAGTCATACATACCCTTAAGTAAATAAACTTACGTAAATATCTGCATATTTAATTATTATTTGAATTATTTGTAATAATGTTCACTACTCTACACTAATAAAATCACTGAACAACAAATTTCAACTTTTCGTTTTGCACTCGAACAAAAGTAGATGATTTTGTACATGTGTGCTGAATTCAGATGTGGAATGCAAAATTACCTATCATGTTCCTTTTTTGGATAAATTAGTTTCAACTTCTTTCAGGAAATCTCAAATGTAAATTTACAGTGACTGTTGTTATCGAATTTTTGGGTGGATTGCAAAAGCTTCTCACCTTTTGTAATTTGTAATTTATTTTCCATCTTTCCTCTTACATCATCAAATGGAAATACAAAATCAAGATTACAATTATAAAATCCATACTGAAAAATGCCATATATTCCTAAATCCTGAAAATCCTATTATGTTGCCCACCATTGAATAGTAATTTGGTCCCCATACACCTAACGCTAGGTTTTTGTGTATTGGAGGCCCTCTACTCCTTCTTATACTTTTTGCCATTTCACCTATCCCACTCTATATTTTTCTCTTAATTGTTCTTAGCCATGTCTCTTTAACTTTCCCTAAATAATTCCCTATGTTTCTCCTGTTCTTTTCCCCTTTTACTGACAATTTTTTTTCTAATTACTACTTCATCCCCCAAATTGTCCCATTTACGTAGCCAAGCCTGCTCTCTCCATATCTTTGTTTGACTACAATTTAATATACAATAGAAATCTGCATTCTCTTCTCCATACCATTGGACATTTATCTAGCTCCCTCTCTTGACCTATACCCTACAAGTTTCTCACTCCTGTTCTCGCCCAAGCAAAACACTCTTGCCCTAACTTACTACATATATCTATATATCCTTCCCTCCCCCAGGTTGTTTTTATTTCTCTATGTAGTCTCGGTGAGATTCTGTCACTTGTATTGGCGAAAATATCTTGTCTGTCAATATCTTCTTATATTAGCTTAACTTCTTTCCAGAAGCCTCTATACACATACTCTGCATTTATCCAAGGATGACCCATACCTATCTGATTCAACACGTCATTCATTTTATGAGCCCAAGACCCATCCCAGTTATTTCTCTTTTGAATATGAAAACATTCTTTAATAATATTGCCATCTTCCAAGTTAGTGATTCTGTATAGTGAGTCTCTACTTACTATTTACGTGGTAAGAAAGTAAAAATATAGGAGGTATTAAAATTGTTGAAAGTTATATAAGGATTTCCTACAGTACAAGTTCATACTACTATGAAATTTTTACTGTCAAATTATATTTTTGACACAAACTTTTCTCATCTTACATAGATAGGCTTATGAGGAATGTATGTCATTTAAGAATGTGATAAACTTTCATTCTCGAGTAACGGTTACAACCGTCACAGTTATACATACTTACTGTTAGGGATTACCAACAATAATTAAGGTTTTAAATAGGTTGAGTCAGATTGGAAACGTCAGTGCCATAACCGGAATTTGAACCACGGATTTCCCGGGATATCTCCCTTTCTATTGAAATCTTCGCCTACACACAGCTAGAGTGAAAGTGCCATTAATTACCTATTTGTATACATGGGTATCTGGATCACAATTACATTAGTTTTATGTCTACCAAGAACAATTTATCTCTGAATACCTTTCAATATGAACGATATCGATACAGCTTCCTTTGTACTTTATGCAATTCAATACAGTCTTTTATATATATACGGAGTCTAGTAACGAAGACATAGTCAACGAAAATACATCACTACGGTAAACATAAAGATAAGCATATGAGCATTGCATTAACCTATATACTCTTAGGACGTTAGCTAAAATATGACAAATATTGTGAAAGATGAAGTTGGTACACAAGAGAATCATTAATGCCCAAGTATACATTATTATGTAACATAAATTATACAAACAATCGCTGTTGGTTACATATTTGTAGCAAAGCGGATACTTATAGGTCATTTTCTCGCCAGATGGTACGTTAGATATACAATCCTCTTCCAGAAATCAGTACAACGTAACGAGCTGAGGTAACTAATTCCTGATAGCACACATGCAGTAAATAATGTCATCCGGACTGGTTAACCGTCAAAGAGATAATACATTATTATCTTCGTTACTTTTTGAACAAATATGGGTAACTGTTTTAAAGATATAATACATTATTATCTTCGTTACTTTTGGAACAGATATGGGTAACTGTTTCTGTCAGCCACCAATATTTCACATTGCACTATAGCTGTTACGTTCTTTTCTGCCATTCCATAACAGCAGACTCTTGCGTTCGTAATTCAGCTGTTAGCAGTGCCTTCAAGAATTCACTATGAGCGAAAATGTACAGCGTCAAAAGCACAATAACTAAAATTAGGTGCTCTATCCATATTAATTCAAAATATGTCGGAGTAATTAAGACAATATTATATATATAAAATCTCGCTCAGTCGTTAAAGAATGTAACCAGTTAAAAATGGGTGTTGTTTTCCGACTTTCACTACACATTATTCTTACATAACATGATGCCGTATTTATTAGCCGTATGATTGAATACTGTTTTAATATTAAATAAAATGATCACTAAATTTAATGAGGAAGTAATGTGAATGAGTTTAATATTGTCGTGAACCCGATCGCGATAGTGCGGCTTGTGTACACAAAAAGCCTGGCGATAAGGAGTATGCCGGAAGAAATAATGATAGCGCGAGATAAAGGACCTGCTGGCACCTCCCCCAGGAGCCTACTTCGGAAGGTACGGGTTTGGCGCACTTGGGGTCCCGAGCCAACAGTCTCCCTTGTGTGGGCTCCTCTTCGTGGTTGAGGGAGACGGTCCACAGGCCCACCCACGTGTAGGCCGTGCGTGGAGCCCCGTGTCGGTGGAAAGGTTCGAAAGTTTCAGTAGGGTTTGACTGACTTTTTTTATGTACGTGTACTTTTAATAGGTTTTGTTACACTTGTATAGTTTTTAGAATAATTTATATCTGGCTTTTGCCATGACTAGTGTTTTAAAGGGCGCTGATGATCGCCGTAGTTGAGCGCCCTTATTTATATATCATCATCACCCTGCTGGCACCGATAGGGTTACGCTTCTGGAAGGTGATAGAACATTCGATTCCTCTTTAGTCCAGAAATATCTCGAATTTACGAAATAGGTATTTAAGGACGTAACGGCTCGCAAAGAGTTGCTTGTGAAACAGTGTTGTGAAATGAGAGACAGCCAGCTGTGTTGTTGTAACGAGAGCTAAAGATGTAATCTGCTGTCACTGTTAGTTATTGTGATCGAACTTGGTAGACTGATGGTGTATGTAACGTAATGCTGCTGTAATTATAAGGGTATTTCTACGGAAATAAAGTAGATTTTTAATTTCTGCGACTCGGTCTTTTAATTCTACGCACCCACAAAGTCAAATATAATGATTATTACGGGTGGATAAGTTCATGAAATGAAGCAACAGTATTTAAATTCAATTACTAGGATGCGAGTAAATATTTTAACTCAGAGCTATGTAATAATGTTGCTGGTCTATATGGATAAAAGTGTTACTTTCTGAGGTGTTGTCACGGGATGGGTCGCTACCTGGGTCATTAGCAGCCCGGTCGGGACCGGTCCAAACCTGGCTCAAACCAGTATTTCCGGGAAATGTCCAAGTGTTGGCGGTTCACTAGCTAGAGTGGGTTTCTGAGAAACTAGCTGGAGGCGAGGCTATATCTGCTTTTGGTACGGGAGATGATGCTCTAGAGTCAGTCCTTCTGGTCTGAGACGTGGTGCAGTGCAGACGTGTCTAGCCGGCCCTTGACAAACGTTGAGTTAGTAATAATCAGTAGCGCCTATCTTACAAAGTGAGCAATATCTCTCAGAGTGAAGTAAGCGCCGAAGTATATTTTTAAAATCGTGCTAGTGATTTATTCAACCGTGACAGATTTCAGCCATTTCGTATAGTTTAACCGTGATAGTGGAAAGATATAGTCATTGGATCAGAACATGTCGGCAACTCATGGTAAACTGTGAGCATGGAACGACACTGAGAAATAAAGCAATTACAAGGAACTGGTTGTTTTCATTCGTCAACCTATCTCACGCATCCCCTGCAGATAGCGTAGTCTCAGCTCTACTGACTAGCCAGGGCAAAGGAAGGCTAATCTACTAGACGACCAGACCATCGGGATCCAGGCTGCTCGGATTTCATCAACATGCGAACACGGCGACAAACATTATTTTATCTACATTTTGGTATTGTTGATCCATTCTATTATATGTTTATGTACTTGGTTTTAGGTATAAACATGTAAAGGATGTCGTTAGATACATAGCTTTGAAATATATTTCTATTTTCATGGCTAAGAGAAAAAAAAATGGTTTAGGGGCTAACCACCTGAAGAAATCACTTCATATAGTCTTCTCGCTCTAAACTATCTGACAAAGGCCTGCTCTTTGTCTATTGCTCGCTGATAAAGAGTGGTTTTCATTGCACATCGTTCCAGGTAGTTATAATAAAAATAGATGTAGGTTAAAACAAAAGTTAGATTTGTAAAAAAAAGAAATGAAACTTTGACTTGCCATTAAAAATGTTAGTCACAAACTTTTTAAAATAAACAATGTCATTCAGTCAGATCTTAAACTTTTGTGCCGTAAGATTTTGTCTATCTCTTACACTTTATCTACCTAAATTGGTATATGCATATTCATTAACTACAGGTATTTGTCCAGGAAGAAATACACGTCAGAAGGCTTAGCTTCTCTTGAATAAATTAACTATAGCATTTGAGATATAATAACTAACGGTAAGAAGAGTTTAAAATTAATTAAAACGGGGATTCTGATGATTCCATGTTTCACAGGAAGTTCTTTCGATACGCCAGTAAGCCTTCCGATCTCATACTGTAACATACCTCTGATACATATGGACCAGCAAAAGTTAAATTATATTTAGAGGCAGATAATGCTTTGTTTTTGTTTCATCTATTTTATTTATTTACTCATTTGTTTATTTTCTTTCAAATTGAAGATCTGTGTCATGGTAGGTCATGTCCAAGATGAATGAATGAATCAATTAATTAAATGGGTGGTGTGTTATACTCAAATGAGTAAAGGTTTCGAATAAACAATCAGCAGGGCTAAGATTAATATTTGAAATAGAAGTTAATGAATGTATAATGGATGAAATGATATGATATTTTTATTGTGCATATTCCAAAATTTTACAATTTACAAATTTTGGATACATTTATTTTTATTTACTTGTTACTACCTTGGCTTGCATGACACCTGATCTTTTGCTCTGCCAGGTAGCTTTTAACCTCCATACTTCCTTGATTACTTAATTAGTCCCTTTCTTCCCCCTCCTCATCCTTTCTTACAGTTTTTTTACATTTCTGGCCCATTTTTCTTTTACTTTCTGCAAGAACTCACCAATACATCTTACCTCCTCTTCCTCCCTGCCCGTTAACATTTTTATAGCTACCATCCTCTTCTCTACTTTCTCCCACTTTTCTTCCCAAACCTTTTATCTCCATATTGCAACCTCCTCGCATTCTGTTACACAGTGTTCTATGCTTTATTTTCCCCCACACAATTCACAAATTCCCTTTTCCCTACCTCTTATCCCTCTTAGAAATATTATTCCTGTTCTCATCCATGCTAATCCTTCTCTCTCTTGCCTATTGCAGTAATCTACATATGCTTCTCGTCCCCAATTTATTTTTATATGCTTGTAAAATTTTAATGATTTCATATTTTCTAGACTTCCCCATATTTCCTGTCTTTCTATATCTTCTATTCTGCATTTTACTAATTTACCCAAATCGCATGCATTCCTTTCCTCTAATCTCCATATATCTCCCATTCCCATTTTTTCCATAATTCCTCATATCTCTGCCCACCAACTATTTGAGTTCTCTAATCTTTTCTGGTGTCTCATGCATAATTTCATAATTTCCTCTCCTTCTTTAACCAAACACCTATACCAAAATGTTATTATACTTTCCACTATTATTCCATTTCTTATTGTCCTTCTTAATTCTACTAAAGCTACTTCCCTTGGTGCTGACCTTGGTAAGCCTAGCAGCTCTTTACAAAACCTTCTGTAGTTTTGGTCTACCGTTTTGCTTACATCTGTGCCCCCCCCCCCCCCAAGATCTCCACTGCATACAACATTTTGGATTCAACTAGTGCCTCGCACATTCTTTCTATCCATTTGGTTATCATTTCTAGTTTATATTTGCATATTCTTATTCCACTCATTGCCGCCCTTCCTTATTTTCATATATTACTAATTTTGAAGGAATTCGTATCCTTTACACTGAAGGAGCAATGCTAGAATTACTTTTAAGGTTTTTTTTTCTTCAAATTGTCAAAAATAAGCAATCAGCAGCATTAATATTTAGACATATTTAGCAAAAAGCACTAAATGAAGTCAAGCTAATAAAACTTATGAGAGTCAAAAGTTCAGCACGTGATAGAAGTTGCCCAGAAATAACGTCATGATGAATAATTAATTGATTGTAATAAATTGATTGCTTATCCAGGTAAACATTCTCGTGCATTTATAACAGTTTGTGATATTAAATTTCCACTGTGAAATGTTATAGCCACGCTACTTATCTCTCAGTTATTTAAAGCCAATGATAGTTGAGGTTTCTTTGAGAAATATAATGTCCACAGGATCTTTAATAAAGACACCCCTGGTACTGGAAATTTCTTATGTCCTGGAACGGCTTGAATAAAAAACGCTTTGCTTTTGAGGCAGTTTTGCTCTAGTTCAGCTCAGCTGGTTATCAGTTTGCTCGGCATATTTATGTCCTTTTATTTGGTTATCTAAGAACTTAAGACATGCTGCACATCATTAGGTTTCGGTCTCGAACTTGTGTTGCGTCAGTAATGGAATAGGAGTAAAACATTGTAGGTAAGAAATACACTGTACAGCAATTATGGACTTACGTAATTTACTATGTGTCACCTAATGCCCTAAGCCAGGCGTGCTGAATTCTACAGCACACACTTCCTTCCCCTACACATGTTGTTTTCCCCACACCAGTGACCAAGGCAGAGAGAGACAGAGGCGGTAGTCAGTGGCGTTGCTACTAACGTTTAGCATATCTTTGTTCTAGGCGAAGCCAAGTGACAAAAACTGAAAGAAATGACCCTAATGTTGAAAATGTGGCACAGTTTTCTTATAAACAGGCGGAACTTATTGGAAAATATATGAAACAACTTAGTGAAGGCCAATTTATCAAGCAGAGCTTGCTAGTTGCTGCGAAGTAATTTTGTCCCGATTTAGTCGATTTATGTGCATCCGTCAGTCTCTCTCGAGGTACAGTAACGAGACGCATAGCATTGCGTTGTGATTTGCAAAGGCAATTAAAGGTCGAAATAAGGTCATTAACATGTTTTTCTCCAGCCCTGCACAAATCGGTGGACAGATCTGACGAGGTGCGGTTAATTGTATTTATGAGGGAAGTTGATAATGAGCCTTATTTATGGTACAATTGCGACTTTGGGAAGGACAAGTGGTAGTTGCAGATTTGTATAATTTCTCTTGTTTGAGTTTCGTGTTCACAATAAACGAGATACTTCTGGAAAATTATTGTAACGGTAGTTTTTGTTTGAAGTGAAAATGAGTTTTGTTTGCTGATTTGAATATAAGTGGGCCATGTAATGACAATATAAAAAATGATGAACGGTTTCTAGGGGAAAAAAATCAATAATCTTCAGATATATATGTTCTGTAATCTTGTTTTATGAGGATAAAAGAAATGTCGCGGTGGATATAAAAGTTTTGTAAAGGAAAATGAATAAACTTCAGAAAGAGATATTCTGTAATCTTGATAGAGATGAGTGGACATGCAGGGTGAAGAACTTTATGTAATTAACGGAAACTATTAAGGAAGTAAGGATTTATCGATATACTGGAGGTAACCTGCAATGATTGACTAGGAAAGTAATTTTGAGTAAAATGTAATCCACCTTATTGCAATTAAAATATATATTACTTCCCGACTTGGGTCTTCGAAACGGTCAACGTGCATCGCATCTCCAACATAGAAATCTTGCTCCAGTATGTGGAACTTCTAAAGCAACTACATGACACATTCCCTTCGCAATTTGAAGATATAAAAATTGAGACAAATATCCAATAATTTTGTACTCCATTAAAGTTTCCATTTAGTGAGGCCCCACTGAGCTACAAATGTAACTACTTTTACTGCAAAATTTCACGACAGTAAAATGTTCTGAGAAGGAAGGGTGGGAGTTATTTAAATCACTGGGAATTATTTAAATCTTTGATTACACTGGGTAGCAATGAAAATTTCTCGGGCTTAAAAATATTGAATTTAGATGTATTTCCATGTGCTAAATTAAAAAATCACCATAAAAATTATAGATTAGCTCTTGTTTTGAAGATAAAGTGACATTTCATTTTTTAGAGTGAAGGGGGAACTTTGGAGCGAGTTGGCACACCTGTCAAAATACAACTACAAGCATTTGCTGACAGAGCTCCTGCAAAAATACCGTAACATTCGATGCAACATGTCCCTTAAGATCCCTTTTCTCCACTCCCAACTAGACTTTACCCCTCCTAGTTGTGGTGCTGTTAGTGAACATGGGGAGAGATTCCATCAGGACGTTTCTGTTATGGAACAAAGATATCAGGGCCGTTGAAATGAAATAATGCTTGCGGATTACTGGAACTCTGCGGAACTCCATCACAAGAGACAAACTAAAAGACGACGAAGTCAATAGGCCACCACATGATTCCCTTCAGACACGACTATCTGCAAAGTATTTTCCCAGCAATTTAGAACTCTTAGCATGTAATTAACAGTTTAACAAATTCAAATGCATTGTTGTTAGCATGTATATATTAAACTGTATCCTTTTCTCTCAATCCGTTAATATGTAATACTTCCACCTTGTGTATATCATAGAACCTAGAGCAAATAAAAAGTTTTCATTGTCATATTTGTTTTTCTCAACCCAATACTGGTAGGAATTGCCTCATGATGTACTAGAAACATTCAAAAAAATTTTTGTTGCCCAGTGTTATCAGAGATTACGTTTGTTTGCATCCAAATTAATGGCAGTCTTTTGGCTATACATATATCTGCGAACAAAGCTTTTCAAAGATTAACTATATTAAAAGTGAGTATCGCAGCAAGGTCAGAGACGATCACCCTGCTTTTCTTTTTGAGACTGTACACTTCGTCTTTTGCACCACATATTGCAGACCGTGTAAAACATAACTGTTGCGACAGAAGTCATCCTAAGAAACATTAGGAGTATACTATGAGTGCGAACACTTATGGTTTCCCATACATCAGAATGATAGCGATGTTCCGCCACTGGAACTCAGTAACCACAGGTAAACGCGCGATTCTGTCGCAGCGGTTGGAAAGAGGTGATCTCAATCTCCCCTTTCCTGCTTTAAATATGCACCACAGCCCTAAGTTAATTCCTGCCAAACCTAAAGGGTTCGGCTCAGGTGAAATACACTCCTGGAAATGGAAATAAGAACACATTGACGCCGGTATGTCAGACCCACCATACTTGCTCCGGACACTGCGAGAGGGCTGTACAAGCAATGATCACACGCACGGCACAGCGAACACACCAGGAACCGCGGTGTTGGCCGTCGAATGGCGCTAGCTGCGCAGGATTTGGGCACCGCCGCCGTCAGTGTCAGCCAGTTTGCCGTGGCATACGGAGCTCCATCGCAGTCTTTAACACTGTAGCATGCCGCGACAGCGTGGACGTGAACCGTTTGTGCAGTTGACGGACTTTGAGCGAGGGCGTATAGTGGGCATGCGGGAGGCCGGGTGGACGCACCACCGAATTGCTCAACACGTGGGGCGTGAGGTCTCCACAGTACATCGATGTTGTCGCCAGTGGTCGGCGGAAGGTGCACGTGCCCGTCGACCTGGGACCGGACCGCAGCGACGCACGGATGCACGCCAAGACCGTCGGATCCTACGCAGTGCTGTAGGGGACCACACCGCCACTTCCCAGCAAATTAGGGACACAGTTGCTCCTGGGGTATCGGCGAGGACCATTCGCAACCGTCTCCATGAAGCTGGGCTACGGTCCCGCGCACCGTTAGGCCGTCATCCCCTCACGCCCCAACATCGTGCAGCCCACCTCCAGTGGTGTCGCGACAGGCGTGAATGGAGAGACGAATGGAGACGTGTCGTCTTCAGCGATGAGAGTCGCTTCTGCCTTGGTGCCAATGATGGTCGTATGCGTGTTTGGCGCCGTGCAGGTGAGCACCACAATCAGGACTGCATACGACCGAGGCACACAGGGCCAACACCCGGCGTCATGGTGTGGGGAGCGATCTCCTACACTACCGTATACCTCTGGTGATCGTCGAGGGTACACTGAATAGTGCACGCTACATCCAAACCGTCATCGAACCATCGTTCTACCATTCCTAGACCGACAAGGGAACTTGCTGTTCCAACAGGACAATGCACGTCCGTATGTATCCCGTGCCACCCAACGTGCTCTAGAAGGTGTAAGTCAACTATCCTGGCCAACAAGATCTCCGGATCTGTCCCCCATTGAGCACGTTTGGGACTGGATGAGACGTCGTCTCACGCGGTCTATACGTCCAGCACGAACGCTGGCCCACCTGAGGCGCCAGCTGGAAATGACATGGCAAGCCGTTCCACAGGACTATATCCAGCATCTCTACGATCGTCTCCATGGGAGAATAGCAGCCTGCATTGCTGCGAAAGTTGGATATACACGGTACTAGTGCCGACATTGTGCATGCTCTGTTGCCTGTGTCTATGTGCCTGTGGTTCTGTCAGTGTGATCATGTGATGTATCTGACCCCAGGAATGTGTCAATAAAGTTTCCTCTTCCTGAGACAGTGAATTCACGGTGTTCTTATTTCAATTTCCAGGAGTGTATAAACCATGTGTCCTCCAAACCAGTCCTGTCCAGTTCTAGCATAAACTGGTCTTATCGAGCCAGACCAATATCATCATTTATTTATTTAAATATAGGTTTTCAAAATACTCATTTATATTACTTTGTATATAATCATACTATTATAATTATAATTACCTTTAATATATTTCATGAAACAGCCTTTGATGTTTTCTGAAAAGCACTCACCTGTATAGTGGCACCAATCAACTTTTTAAATCAAAAGAGTCACAAAGTCCCCCCTTTCAGGTCTGAGTTAGGCAACGTTTAAATTACACGTAACGACAGTATGTTGGTCTGTTCGCAATTACTTCCCATCTACTACATACGGCCATGCAAAATGTGTCACATTTGTGTGCGAAACGTGAGCCTCTGTGTGTACGGATGTAGGCCTTTTTTGTTTCTCTTTCTTGTTCGGTTGTTTGTGTGTTAACTATTCTCTTGTTGGCGACCCACAATTATGGAACAGAATAAATACAAATCCCGGTGAATTAACATCGTTACGAGTGCACTTTGTTTGTTTATGCGTCGCAATTCAAACGAGTTTAAAAGAGGCCAGTGTGCTACCACCACATTTAAATGTTACTTCGCAGGGAAACAAACACGACTATGAAAACGAGAATTTAAAACACGGCCAGACTTTAACGACTAAGGAATATGGCTACCCATGCAGATGTACTGAAAACAAAAACCTTTTGTAAATTTATCTTATCGTTACGTGCTTGTAAAATAATATAATTGTGGCAATGTGTTAGAATATGTAACAACGAAACCTTCTAAAACAAAACTATGCAAAATTACACCTACTACCAACAAGTTATACATTGATAACAAGATTTCTACCACGTGCTTCTCCAGGCCCAACGAGGAGGGAGAGGTATGCGTTTCCTCCTCAAAATATTCTTGGAGCCCATAAGGACTTTATAAATATCAAAATAGCTCTATGTTTAAATCAGTTTACATGTCTTCTAGTATACATTAGTATAATAAAGAGATAATATTTGTGCGTATGTACAGTAGGGGTTTAAGGAGGGAAATATCAAAAACCACTCGAAATTTCTATATAATTGTTTCATCACTAAAATGCTCAGTTTTTGGAATAGAATTGATCTGTAAAGCACCTTGTAATTTTATGTCCTAAATTAATAAACATTACAAAGGATTTTACAAAGCTTTTGAAGTGATAACGAATACTTGGAGTTCTAAACGCCGAAATGTTTTAAAAAGAGGCTATAATCATTCAATAGAATTAGTGATTGGTAAGAAAAATAGGGAAAATAAAGTAATAATTTACAAGAAATAATGTCCACGTCTTAGAATCAATGAATAATTTAAAAAATATGAGTTGAAGTTTGTCTGTGAAGAACAAGTGGTTAGCAAGGAAAGTTGTGCACCAGGATAAATTATTACTTAAATCAGTGTAACTAAATCCATTAGACTTTCCGGAGGAATCAGGTTAATAATAATACTGTGTCTGCGTGGATTATGTAGATTCGGAAATCGGGCTCGCAGAAATCTAAAAGAACTTTCGCTGCAGTACAAAAGACGTCAAATTGACAATCAGCTATCTTCAAGTCTGACTCGGTGTTTATCTGCACGAAAACATATGAATGAAATCACTGCGGTACACTCATACACTTCAATCGTCAACTGTCTCAATACCCAACAAACAACTGCCGCTCTAACACCTTACGAGTTATTTATAGCTTCCTAGCTATTGTTTCTAGAAAGCCGCAGACATTTCGAGAACTAACCCGGCCATAACAATGGGAGGAACGCTGTGGAGCCTCTCTCTGTGCTTTTCTCTCCTGCCCACGCGCCCGGCTCCGGCCCGTGGCAGCAGCACAACAATGTCACGTGGTGACAATATCAACAGCTTAATATTTGGCTACCTGAATTCAGCTGATGTAGTGAAGTTATAGTTGTATGAAAAGCACAAGGTCATTGTAAAACTTAACAAAGGAAACAAATATTTATGATGTGTAAGACAAAGAGTAAAAATGTGTCTCAGTGTGGAGAAGAAATTATGATTTACAACATATTATATACTAACTTCTTAGTAAGATTAATAATGGAATATGAGGAACCTACTTATGTTTACAAATTACCATGTATTTTGGAAATTTACGTCTTCCTTTCGTGCTTTATAATTTTTGCAGAAATGTTTTACTGGATCGATTTATGGGCAGTCTATCACTTCGGTCGCCGTGAGGGAATTTTCAGCTTAACACTTGGGCAACTAAAGCAACTTACACATCTTCTTCTTATTATTATGATTATTATTATGATTATTATTATGATTATCATCATCATCACCATCGTCACCATCGTCACCATCGTCACCGTTATTATCGTCATCGTTATTATCGTCATCGTTACTATCGTCATCGTTACTATCGTCATCGTTACTATCGTCATCGTTACTATCGTCATCGTTACTATCGTCATCGTTACTATCGTCATCGTTACTATCGTCATCGTTATTATCGTCATCGTTATTATCGTCATCGTTATTATCGTCATCGTTATTATCGTCATCGTTATTATCGTCATCGTCATCGTCATCGTCATCGTTATTATTATTATTATTATTATTATTATTATTATTATTATTATTATTATTATTATTATTATTATTATTATTATTATTATTATTATTATTATTATTATTATTATTATTATTATTATTATTATTATTATTATTATTATTATTATTATTATTATTATTATTATTATTATTATTATTATTATTATTATTATTATTATTATTATTATTATTATTATTATTATTATTATTATTATTATTATTATTATTATTATTATTATTATTATTATTATTATTATTATTATTATTATTATTATTATTATTATTATTATTATTATTATTATTATTATTATTATTATTATTATTATTATTATTATTATTATTATTATTATTATTATTATTATTATTATTATTATTAAAGAAAGAGTTACACAAGCTGTCAATAAGTCAGAATTCTGAGTCATATAAATTATGGTTACTCTTTTTCGTACTATGATTCAGAATATTTTAATTCTTGTCAGCACTTTTCCCGGCAACTTTATACAACTTTGAAGTAATGTACGGTCCATCCTCAGTCTCCATCAAGAGTTTTCTCTCAGAGTCTGCAAGAGTATATATAGGAGTAAGGATGACACTGGAATCCAAGTTTAAGACTTGTTTAATGACTACTTCACTTTAGCTTCACGTAAATGCAAAGTTGCTGACCAAGAGACACCAATCTATATTACTTTCCGGAGTTACCGTATGTGAAACGCATATTACGGGATAACACCTAATTCGTTATTTACTAGGAACAGATGTCTTCTTCTCGGGTTACGTCTGCCCTCCTGGATGGTCCGTCAAGCTGTGTCCGAGATTCCTCTCACAAAATCTGTCCTATTTACAACAAAATTCCTCTTAATACCATGTGGTCCTTTGTATCTTTAGTTTCGGGCACAAGCTACTAAGGAAGGTTCCGCACTTCTTGTCAAGTGTTTTCCAGATCGATCCCCTAGTAGCCCGCTACCTCATGTTAAACTGCTAACATCCTGTTTCTATTTAACAGATATACCAAATGTTAAAATGTAATATATTACGATTCTTTATTTATTGAATCCCTAATTTCGGTATCATTATGTATATCATATATCTGGCAACCCTTCAAATAGGTCAGTTCATCGTACCCTGCGAAAAATATTATATAGTTCATAATACAGTTCTTCTGTATATAACATGAATATCTTTAGCTGAAAATGTTAAATACTTTTATAAGAACGTGTGAAGCTGAAATAAGAAACCTTAGGTTATTTTATGTTTGTATAATGAAAGAAAATGGTGTCCGTGTAAAATTAGAAATCAGTCATCCGGTTATGGAAGGCCATCTCGGGAAGAGGTTAAGGAAGTCAGATGTTCCGCAGAAAATTCGAGTTCAGAAACATATATATGTTTCATAAACATATTCTCAACTTCAATTTCAGTGAATAGTGTTATTAAACGTTTCAACTTAGATTCCGGTATCATCCTTACTTTGGTTGCACATACACGCATATCTTGAAACGATCTCAAGAGTGAAGCAAACAGAAACCGCTACATAGTGAAGCACCATCGTGAGGCAGACCGATACTGCTTCAAAATCGGCGAGGTATCGTGAGGCAGACATAGCCCATCAAGTGTTGTTGTCTGCCCATGAGGTCCCGCTTTCGAATTACGGTTAGGATGAATTATCTAGATAAGCTTTTATTTTTGGAGGTTCCCTTAACCTGAGAAGGCGCATGTCTCTATGGACCACAGATTAATAGGAACATCATATCAACCATTTCATTAATTCCGCCAATATGACTTAGATTAAAGGACGTTGAGCTTGAAGCCATCCCCTTCAAAACAATTTTCTATGTGTAAAATCAGTATACATTATGAAGAACAGATTACGTGAATGTTGTTAATAGCGTTTGCTTTTACCAACCATTGCTTTTCTTTAATGTATGTAAAGTGCAGATAAGAAATAGTGATACTTATTATCTGCACTACTCGCAGAAGCAGCCATAATCAATTGCGTTACGTTGTTACGATTTGTACATCACAAAGCCTTTGGCAACTGCATTGTTAAAATGCCGCCTGTGAGTGTGGCGTTTCATTTCAGTGATTTTAATCTCATAAAAATCCGTCTAGGTGTATACATGACTCGCTATTCCGTGTCTTTTTTCACTCTGCGCTCTTGTTCTTTCTGTTAAATCGTTTCAACACACGTGTTTTACTCAGAAAACCAGCAATCTTCATTTATATCACTTTGGCACTTTTTTACTACCCGCCAAGTGTACACATTCAGACAACAGAACTGCTGAGCGTAAATGCTGGAAAATATTAATCTCGATCACTTGCAATAGAACAGCCCTGTAACCGATCATAAAGTTGATTTCATGAACTGTATTATCTTTTCTTTCACATTTACACCTTTTCAATAAATTTTCGCAAATTTGATAAAATACGAGGCGTGTCCGTAAAATAAGGTCTCCAATTTTATTTCAAATAGAAAACATGTTTATCGTCAATAAATGTTACATTGATGGAAAGGCGGAACTTACAGCTTTTTTCAACGTAATCACCATTGCAATCGATGCACTTTTGTATGCACTGTGGCAGTTTCTGTATACCCTTGTCATAGCACTCTCCCGCCAAGTTGCGCAGGTAGCGCTCAACCTCGTTTTTCAAATCATCATCGGTCTGGAAATTTGTTCCACCCAGGTGTGACTTCAACTCAGGAAACAGATGATAATCACTGGGTGGCAAGTCTAGACTGTAGGGGAATGAGTGAGGACGCCGCTTCAACCTTTACCGTTTATGGTCTTCGGTGAGCATTTTGGGGACCCACCTCGCACACACCTTGCGATAATGCAAATGTTCGGTCAAAATCTTGTCAATCGTAGTCTTACTGACTTCAGGGATGAGTTCGCACAATTCGCGAACACACACCGATCTTTAAGCATTTCTTGCTCCACTTTTGCAATTGTTTCGGCTGAAACCGAAGGCCGACCAGAACGCTGTTCTTCATGGACGTTTGTAAGTCTGTCTTTGAACTCTCTGGCCCACTTTCGCACGTTTCTGACGTCCATACACAGTGGCCCATAGACTTCGCATAACTGACGATGAATTTTAGTGGGGGTAGGGCCTTTGTCACTAAAAAAACGGATCACTGCATGAAACTCGCACTTGGCGGTGGAAGTGGTAGGAAGCTCCATCGCAAATGGCTGCCCAGCCAAGACTAATGGTTGCAACGCGTTCGTTTTTGTTGGGATTTGAAGGGGTGAAACCAAGCTACATGACAGTGTTGCCGGATCTTGCCTAATAGCGTTCCTCACGGCTCCAGCTCACGGACACACCTCGTGTTTTCCCATCTTTATAATATCCTTATAGTATTTATGATAGTGTCACTTCAGCTCGGAGCTTATTTCCTGCCCCAAAAAACTTAGCGCAGACTGACCCGTGTTACTGACCTATCCTCTTGAACACACAATAACTCGGGGAAATTTATAGCCAAAGTGTACCGTTTCTCGGATCTAGTGGCCTCCTATTTCACTTTTGGTTTCTTTTCCACAATAATCCCTTATGTTGCACTTCTTCCTCTTGTTACACCTTATATACATTGTAAAGTTTTGTACCCGTAGCCATCTTAATATTCACTTTGAGGTTTCCTTTAGGACAAATTTCGTTTTTACCTTCCCAGTGGTAAGTCCATACAACTACTTTGCAGGAAAACATGGTTTCCTAGTATGTGTGGTATTCGGTGCGAAGTTATATTTGTATTTTACGAAGGCGCACCAGAAAGGAACTTCCGTTTGGAAATATAAATTTAACCAGTAAAATAAAAATGTTATTATATCTGAAAACTACAACATTTGCTCTATTTTTACACATTTTCTCCGAAAAGATACAAACACTTGACATACCTTTGAAACTGCATCAAACTCTGCCGGCTGTGGACGTAGGTAACCCGTCACGGCGTGATGCTCTTTGTCATTGTGCAAAACGCTGATATGCAAGCCACTGTTTTATGTATAGGAACAGATGAAAATCACTGGGATCCAAGTCCGGGCTGTAGGAGAGATCATCAAAGACGTCCCGTTTGAAGCTGGCCAAAAGTTCATTTGTTCTTCGAGTTGTGTGTGGGTGAGCAGTTTTTTGCAGACGTAGGAACATGACAACCTTGTTTTGGATTGACATTCTTAGTATTTTCAACGTTTCGTTGTAGGCTTCAGAATTGACAGTCGTGCCACGTTGCATAAAATCAACGAGTAAGATGCCCTCAGTATCCCAAAAACATGACTTTCTTCGCAAAGTTTGACGCCTTTCTTTGGCTTACTTGGGGGACTTGCAGGTAACTGTAGGTATTATTCCTGAGGATGTTTTTGTCCTATCCTTGGAAGATGCTTACTTAAATGCCAAGTTTAGTAATTTTCAACCATTCGGTTTTGAATTAGTGTCCAAAGACATCCACAGAATTTTCTAGAAATGCTATGCTTCATATTCATAAGGCCTCAAAATATATTTTCGGTGAAATTTCAATATCCATGGAAAGTGGCTAGAGCATAATCTTCTTTCTACTTTTTAAAGTAAAAGTAATGCACATGTTTTGTAATATATTGAATCGTGATAGTTGCTTTGAGTAAGCAAACATTCCTTTCGTTCAAAAATTTTGCCCCATACTGTAACCAGTGCAAAATTCTAATCCAGGGCCCAGGAAGCTACTGTATGCCCACGACAAGAAGGCTAGAGGGGCATGATGGGAGGAGGAGTTTGAGATGTTCATCTTCTCCGGTAATGGATCTGTTTACTAGGAAATAAGTGTATGAAAATGCACATGAGTCACACATGCTGTATATGTATATGATAGGTGAGTTATGTGACAACACTTGTGTATTTTACACGAAACTTCCAACCTTGTCATACTGATAAGGTGAACATAATCACCGTTGGGACAGCAAAAGTGATTACGCAACACATTCCTCTAGCTTGCCTTCTTGTCGTGGGTCTACAGTACTGCATCAGAAACTGTGTGAAGTGGGGTTTACAGGATGAATCTCTGAATCTACTTGAAGTCGTTGGTTTTGTAGTTTCTTTGGGTCGGTAAATGAATCCTGAGATGGGTCTTCCTCAAACAAATTATGCCTTTCCCATTTTCTGTTCTCATAATTTTCTTCATTGGCATATGTTCCGGATTTAACACTGACATACTTGGTGGCAGATTTGTGTTTTGTAGAGTTCTGCCGGTATTGCCTAGCCAGTTGACCCCAACAGAGAGGACCCCCGAAGGCTAAAGGCTTATGTGTGAGGTTGGGTAGCTGGTAGCGTTCGAACCAAGCACCCGTCCGTAGCTCTTCGTGTCTCTTGTCTCATCTCTCCCTCTCAGGAACTACAGTTGAAGTACAATGGACCTGAGGCTAACGCGGTGTTCTGCTCCAGTTGCTCTGCGGGAGCTCTGTTCGACCGTAACTTTACCTTCACCACATCAAAAGATCGGGAATACAGGAACAATTAATTTCTTGCTTTGATCACAAGCCTGATTAGCTGCGAATATTCCGAACAGCATTAAGTCGTTGTCAGAAGTTATAGAGGCACACTCAGCTATCAGGGGAAGATAAAATATAAGACTGATCAGGTGACTCAACTTATTGTACACCGAACTAATTAGCATGAGCTTTCAGAGAACCTGAAACCAAGACATTTATCACAATGACATGCAAGTGCATTTCTGTAACGCAACTACGAGGGAGTCGTTGTACGTTTTGCTTTTATTGTTTCCGTTCCTTTCTCTGCAGTAACATAGCAGCATTGCAAACTAGTTTGTGTCTTTGGACTCTGCATGGGACAAACTGCCGCAACAAAAGTAGCTCTTTATATGAACTTCTGGATGTGGTAGAACACAACAATAAATAAATCTTCACGCTCCGGTAGCTACATAGCGTTGGCATTGGAGTACTCCAATCCTTTATTACGTATGAGAAATGAGCATCAGGTTTTTCAGAGTGCCCTTACACATTGCTTTTAATTCTCTTCCTTGACCACTATCAAAATAGTTATATTATACATTCTTCAATTTTCGCATCTTTCAGATTGAGGAGACAAAACTGAACTGAAGTAATTGCTAATAATTCTATAGGCCTCGAAATCCAAATTGTATAATGATGTAACAATGCAGTTAGGCTTAGGGTTGTGCAACTTATGGCAACACTTCGCACACTTAGAATTACATTGTAGCTACTACCCTCGAATCTGGGTCAGGGTGAGTTGACTGCATAAGGTTTCTTCCGGGGTTTTCCCTTATCCTGAAAGACGAATGTCGGGTAACTCTAAGCTCCATGGACTCCGGACTCACTTGAGCACCATTTCACCTCTTTCATTCAACGTCCGATATGACTTAATGCTGGAGGACGTATATTAAACAAACAAACAAATAAACAAACAAAACCCACTAAGAGGAAGGGGTGAAGGGAAGCAACATAGAAGCCAACAATTTCATACCAGAAGTCCTGTCCTGCTACCAATGCTACCTAGAAAAATAGATGAAGGACCCCTAGATCAAGCAGCTCCCTAATGTTTACAGAGACTGCGCTTTCCTTGGGGCTAACATTCTTCCATAAAACCTTGAAGAACATCTGTAAGATGAGAACCAGGGCAAACCTTGAATAATCTAAGGTCCTGTAGGCGACAAAAGTTCAACGTTTGATTTTGCTTTGACTAAACCTCCAGTGAAACTATGCTTATAATATCGAGCCATAGTACTGTTACATGACGGTTTTGGGGGGTTGATAGGAATTGCGAGAGGTGCAAAGGTACAGGGTTTGGAATCCGGTCCCGAGATCATATGCTACATGACAAAACTACCAGGTGTTGTAGGGGTTTAAAAGGTAAGGGGCTTTAACCTTTAACCGCATGTAACTGGGAGCATAGCCATGGATAAGGTAGAGCAGAAAAGAAACATCTACTTCAAAATGAACTGAGTAACTGTATTTCAGAGATGCCCAGTGTTTCTACAGGGCACTCCCTGGATCTGGATGAGATCAGGAGCGCTTTAGTAACATTTAAATACATAATAACATAATGCAACTATACATTTAGAGATGGGTTGTTTGTATGGCTGAACCTTGTGCAACTGGCAAGAGATGTACGGTCCGGTGCACCCTGCTGGCGATCTTACTCGTAGTAGCACTTTAAAATAAACTCTTGTTAATGTTTATAGAGGCCATCAGCAAGTCCCATCTGAAATCTATCTGTGAATTCCCCCGGGTGCTAACTCAACCAAGCTTAAATAGGGGTCCTACCCAAAAGCAAACTCAGCAATTCCCACGTTAACTGTAAATTTATTCCCAAATATTGCACCATATTTTGCAATCGTTGCTTGCATCATTGAGAACATGTTTAGTCTTGTTACTGACCACCTAAGCATTATTTCCCTTGATCAGCAGGATGTGCGATTCATTGTTTACAACATGGAGAACAAGTTGAAGCCTGTTATTGGCCACCTGTGCATTACTTCCCTTGACCAGCAGGATGTGCGATTCACCAGTCCAAAGTACATATTTTTCCAGTCAGCAGAATTTAAGTTTAATCATCAACAAACAGCTTTGACCAAACTCAAGGCACCGGAAATAAACGTAGCATAATAATGATTACAGTACACACGAGTTTGTTTTCACAGCCGCATATTCTTGTAGTGTATATTTCCCAATATTTTCTGCTTTGCTATGCAAGAGGAGCATTATTAGACTCGTAGGCTAGATGCAACAGGTTGTTTAGCACGTGCATATTCTTGCACTTTATCTGAACGTTATCAACACTTCCCTTCCTTTTGCCTAAAACAACACAAAGGAATGCCCTGTATACTAACTGCATCTACGAATGCTATTTCTTGAATTTAAGTAGTCTTCACTCTATATTTCGCTCCAGTGGGGAGGCTTCAGCTTTTACAAAAACCATGAAGTAGCAATTCTCCTTAGAGAATATTCTGTCACATAACCAAAACAGTTTATTACATGGCGGAGTCTGTACAGATTTGTAACAGAATATGAAAGGAAAGCAAGAAGGCAAGTTTGTATGATTGTGTGAAAGAGCGAAAACATCTTTCATCGTTGATTGCTGGCAGATGGAAGTGTATATGAATAACTATTTCTCCTCTGCGTGTTAACTGGTTGGCAGGGCTCAGAGAAACGTCTTCGGCTTCTTCTCTTCCGGTAATGACTTTTCAGTGAGTCTCAGGGGAAATCAAACGGCGCTGCTTCTAAACCTTTCTCTCCATATCTCGAGGTAGAAGGAGCACGTAGCAGATTTTCCTCTGTATGAGGCAGCCGCTAATGTGTTTCTGCACACCAAAAAAAGCATTACCTCCAGATACTGGATTTGCTTGACATACAGTTTCCTCACCTCATAATAGGCTCGCGTCGCAAGAACAACTCCCGCCTTGCGCTACGGAGCTGTGATATTACTTGTGTTTCGCATTGCAGAACATGCACTTGCCCCTTGAGGCACTCCTTGAGGCAAATTAATATTTTAGTGCTATGCCAAAATTAGCCTCTCACTTGTATTTTGCAGATCAACCAAGTCATTTGCTATATGTGTTTGACTAACATTTAGATTAATAAGTACAATTAGTTTAATCCCATAGTCTTCTCCGTATTGCCTTTCTGGAGCTCTATTATATATCCCTTTTGATAGAAATGTTTCAGTTTAAGCATTTCGTCCAATAAAAGTGTTAATAATACAGAAGTACAGATTGGGGTGACTACAATATCTGCTTCATAGCAGAAAAGGGTGCCAGTGTTAACTTCCTTTCATTCCCAAAATTGGCACAATGAGCCAAAGAGTCAGTTCTTTGTATTTCTTACATATGAATATCCATAGTTGGTCATTACTCTTAAGTCATGCTTATGTAATACAAGGTGCTGTTTAAACTTCACGTTTACCTATATATTTCGAACTTCAAAATGTTAGATTAATTTCTTTGAGTAAATATTTCTTTATTATTTTCTTACTCACATTCGTCTGTTAATATGCAATTGGGATACTCATGCATCAGAGACAAATAACGAAAATTCAACATATAGAGATGACGGGACATAGGAATTATTGAGCAATTGGCTTCAAGTTGTCTGCACTCAAACCAAGGAATACAAAACAATAAGATCAAAGCTATCTGCAGACAAAAATTGCTTCCAGTGCTGACTGCCAACGTTAAATGACTCTATATTCCTCCACAGGAGAGAAAGTCTCCGAGGGACGAGACGCAGGGAGTTGGCGAAGGTTCCCACACCCTCGCTGGACAGGTTTATGACACCCCATGTCAGTACCGTTACAGACCATTCGAAAACATTCTGACGGCTTCTACCTTTGTGAATGAATCTTCTCGGTTTTAATGTACAGAGTGAATAGGGCGCATGTTTTTTTAACGGTCTGCTCCTTGTATAGCAAGCGTTCTCTGCCACACACACTCGCTGTCCTTCTCCCACAGCACATTCCTTACAGGAATATTCTTTGCGTTGCTATACTATACAAAGAATAGGAAATGATCATTTATCTATAACCTACAGTCCAGTGACATTGTAGCTTGCGTTCTTCAGTGTGGCTTTAGTCCTAGTTTTAGAGTAAGAATTTTAGAATTAACTTTGGATAATTTTACTTAAGAACATTACTTCTAATACTTTTGAATGAATGTATTGACACACATTTTAAATAAAACACCTTAATGTATTATTATTTTATTGTTAACTTGAGAAGCTTTATAGTTCATTGGTGATTGATTACATAATACATTGCACACACACACACACACACACACACACACACATACACACACATACACACATACACACACATACACACACACACACTCGCACACACACTTTTTTAAGTTTTGCTTAAAAATAGAATTTCCAGTAAATCTTGATGTCAAATTTCCGTGGAACGCAAAAAATTTCCAATTACTGTGCAAACTGTAGAGACACTAAGAGATTACATTTATAGGCAGAACATTAAGAAAGGAACTATTGTGACAAGCTTTCAATACAAATTCTCTAAAAATGTGAAAACGTAGAGTCAGACTTAAAAATCCAATGCCATAGCCGGGATTTGAACCACGGATCTTCTGTTTTCCGCCCAACCGCTCTACCAATGAGCTACTATGGCCAACGAGACGATCTGACATTAAATTCTCCAACTGACTCGTATTTTCCCAGTAAACCACTTTAGTGTGTAAGAACAATTATTTTCTATAAATTGACCTAACAGTGGTTAACTATAAAGCCCGGGCCTTTAAGTACTTACAAGTGGTTTACCGAGAAATTACGAGACAGTTGGGGAATTTAATGTCATATCGTCACGTTGGCCATAGTAGCTCAATGGTAGAGCGGCTGGACGGAAATCAGAATATACGTGGTTCAAATCCCGGCTATGGCATTGAATTTTTCAGTCTGACTCTACGTTTCCACAATTTAGCCTACACACGTCCAGTGTGAAAGAACAATTAATATCTCTAAAAATGTTCTGTTTGCTCCTCTGAAAGGAGATATATTTGAATTATCAAAGGTACCATAATTTATTATAGTTTCTTTTATCAAAGACACATACTAATCAGTTAACATATAGGTCTTTAAAGTGATGTATTTTTACTATGTATAAGTCCTTAAGTGACAAACACACAGTCCGAAAAGGATTTACCTGTCCTATGAACATATACTTCTTCTGTTAACATACATTTAAAGGTTTATTCACCTATCTAGTCACTGTTTTGACAATTACACTATTTCCTGTATTCAAGATGCTAATAGTTACATCTGTAATATTACAGCCCTTCCCGTCACTCTCTTTTAAAATTTGGCAATATAATTTCTTGCCATATCTCTTTAAGTATTTGAACAGTGTATCAGCATATATTTAGTGTATCTTAAATCCTCAAATTTGTTTTATGTCAGAGAGACGTATCTGCAAGACAGATATACCACCACACGCCGTGAAGAGGGGCTGTAGCAGTCGCTTATACTATATTTTTGTCGGAAATGAACTTAGATATTGATATATAGTTAGTAAAAATAGAGTGACACTCTCAGCCGTTCCTGTCAGTTTCTCTATTACAGGCTGTAAGTAGATGAAGCGCCATGTTCCACCAAAGAAAATCATTTTTAGAAAATATTTGCGTGTGCTTGCGTCAGCATAGGTAAAATACGAAAATTTGATGAAAAAGCATACAGTGTTTAAAAGTCAGCATCCTCCAAGAATATACCGTGATAGTTTTCAAGAAAATCTGACCCCCACGTAAATGATCCTTTACATCGAACTATTTTTTATAAAACTGGCACTCTAAAACACAGCTTTAACGGTTTTATTAATTTTAGAAATGTATATCATATTTTCATAGAAATGAAATCCATCGAATTTCTTGGGACAAGCATTTGAATCTCTCTTTGTTCTCCATGACTTTTGCATAACTGGTAAACCGTAAGAATATACAAAGTATTATAGCACAAGCAAATGTAGATTACGTTAAAGCAAACAAGATATGTGGTATTAGACAGTTCAAAGATATTCCTTGTCATCGGCTTGCGTTTTTAATTATTGCAATGAGGAAAATATAATCGATTTCTTCTCTTGTCCATGCAAAGAGGATACAATTTCAAAGTCATTACTAGGGCCCGGAAGTTTAGCCAAAAAATTATATAACAGGTTAGTTAGTAGTGACTACCTAAAGTCTCATAAACGTAGGGGAAGGAGTGGAGTGCCATGCAGTCGGGCACGTACTCATACAACCAAGGTCAAAAACATCGGTGATCTATGTAGTTCACGACGAATACACTCTCAAAGAATATATTGCACATTTATTCATAAATTATACATAATGATCATACCCTTTCCATATATATGAATATAATAAAATAATCATTAATATTTACAATATGCACAATAAATGAAAAGCTAATTCGTTGTGACAACATAATATGTCTGTTACTGTGCCTCAGTGTACCAACAATTACATGTGCTACAATCCGTTTCGTCTATGGAAACCCATATTCTGTTGGACACGGAGTTTCTAATATCCTGAAGTACTTCTTGGTAGCACAGTTTTAGATATTTCTTGGGTACTATGGACTCAAATGACAAAATTTTTCCTCTATGTGTATTTACCTAAAAGCTGCTTGAAATAACGTATTTTCTACTTTCCAAACGGAATGTTCGCTTCCACCAGCATGTTGTCCAAATCATGATAAAATTACAATGCATTAAGACGCTGAAAGCACATTTTCTTTCCTTTCTCTGTTTACCATCAGCACGAGATAATGACTAACTCAGTTGACTATCTATACCTTGTGCACAACTAACTTCACAAAGTTTCGTTTAATTTCCAGGCCCTAGTCATTACAAAGCGACCCATTCTTAAAATATTTGGCTATCGCTTAAAACCTACTTTCTCCAATCCCATTGTAATTGGAAGAAATATTCAACAAAAAATTTCTACTGTTTAACCTAATAAATATATTATATGTAGATGAATTTGTTTGCATAAATAGCTCTTAAAAGATTGAGTGCTACATATTAGCAATTTTTAGGTTTCCCTTTCTTTTTCTTATTTATAAAGAAAATAATTCTTTTGTATTTTTCTGGAGAGTGATTCTAATTTAAATACTTTTTCCAGTTACTAGCTTTCATGTGAGCTTTTAGGCGACTACACGTCATAATAAGGCATATAACGTGTAGGTACATACCAGCTTTCCTCAGAAGCCTTTCCTTTTTTCGTACAGAGCTTCACAAAGCCCTAATCTATTATTTCTCATGTACGTTGCTCATGTTTCATGTCGATAAATCTGCTTAAAGAAAGAGAATTACCGTTATTATGAAAGCACAGGCAAAAGAGAGAACATGCGTGGATAGATACAGGGAGAGAAACAACATGTCTTAAATTTTAATTACGAACATGTTTCATTATGAGTTTCTCACTCTCCCGCAGCGTGTTTGTCTTGCTGTTATTCTCCAGCAATATTAACATCTCCTCATGGAGGAGTTTAACTCGAGCAAATCCCCAGAGCTGAGTGAATGAGTGACGTGCAACTACTGCAAAAAGAGAGGATGATGAAGACAAGAGGCTGCTTGTTAGAATTTCTGAAATAAACAGGAGAGCTTGACCCACTCCATTTTTCCCCCAAATATGAAAAGTTACCTTACCCCAATACAGTTTTTACTTTCTGTTTCGCGTATCTAATAGATAAAGAAGTTATCGCATTCCATTCCAAATATTCGATATCGAGGGCTCGTCAGAAATGATATTTTAGGCCTCATAAACCTGCCCCCCAAATATGTTTACCAAGGCTGTGGATGGTACAATTCAAAATTAGTCATTTGAGTGCTACATAGGTGTGAAAATTATTGGACTCAAAGCAAAGGTTTACTAATTTACTGTTCAAGGTTATGCCCACAAACACATTGAACCCTTCGTGATAAAGCTTATAGAATTTTTTATCAATAGAGTTAGATGTTTGTCTTACAATTAGAAAGATTTAAATATTTTTCATTCTTGAAAGGTAAGCAATTTGATTTATAATTTCTAAAATGGCTTTAAATGACCACTTCCAATCATGCGTCCTCCAGCTCTATCCATGAACATTCAAAAGTATATCTGGAAATGAATTACTAGATATAAAAATGTTCGAGGTCATGATTTGTTAAAATATTTGACCAAGAAAAATGATTAATATAAATGGTGATACCGAAGAAAAAGGAATTTTTTCAAAGAATAATGGCTGATAGGCATTCTTACAAGTTATTGATTTCATTTTAGACATCTGTGGATTGCCTCCAAAGTAGAACTTTACATTATTTTCACTGGGCAAATATATACGAGGGACAATCAAATATAAACAAGCCTTTCGTTCCAGAAAATTTATTCATGAAGAATAATTGAAATTAACAATTTTTTTTTTTTTTTTTTTTTTTTTTTTTTTTTTTTTTTTTTTTTTTTTTTTTTTTTTTTTACTTTTCTACATATACACCCATCCATTCCATACATTTTTTCCAACGGACAGGCAGCTTTAATGCCAGTTTCAAAGAAAGTACGAGGAAGCGTGCAAAGTCAGTTGCGCACGAAGTCTTTCACCGGCGGTTGCTCTTCACTCCTCCACTCCAGACTGGCCCTCTTTGATATGGATGTGTAATGATGCACCCATGTCTCATCACAAGTGATGATTCTGTCCAGAAAAGTATCACCTTCCTCTTCATAGTGCGTGAGAAGCCCGCGACACATTTGAACTCGCACTGAGAACCCAACAAGCTGACAATTTTCTCAATTTCAGCTCACTTCAAATGATTGATTGGGCACTCCCCCATAGCTTATGAGAAGTTTTTTTTAAGACTTGTCAAGTTGTTAAAAGTGAGTTATGTTTGATATAAATATGAGTGGCTGGCATGCTTAATTTGTAAGATAACTCACTCAGAATGGTCAGGTGCTCACCATTTCTTCCAAGAGCGCTTTTCGGTCTTTGCTTCAGACCATCTTCAGTGGGTGCTACTCTACCAACTTGGGTGCACCAAGGTAGTTGGAGCAGCAACCACTGAAGATGGTCTGAAGCAAAGACCGAAAAGCGCTTTTGGAATAAATGGTGAACACCTGACCAGTCTGAGTGATTAATCCTGCAAATTAAGCATGCCAGCCACTCATATTTATATATTATGAGAAGTTGTCGACAAATATCAAGCATTGTGATGTGGCGATCGCCCTCAATGATGTCTTGAACAGCTTGGACGTTTTCTGGATGGATGCTGGTTCATAGGCGGCAAGGGTGGGCCAAGTTTACAACACGTTCACGTCCTTCATTAAACTTATGGCACCAATGTTTAAGTCTGGACCATGAAAGGGTTCTTTCCCCAAACTGTGGGAGTAACCGACGGCAAATTTCAGCTGCACCGACATTTTCTATGACAAGAAACTTTATTACTTAATGCGCAACAGCTGGATGCATCTCTCTCTGACATCTCGGGAGTAACTGAGGGACAGAGCCACTGTCCCCTTCCAGAGAGCTCGCTGCATGTACTGTAAAAGCCTCGAACCCATAGGGCACTCTATGCGTGCGCAGTAAACAATGGCCTGTTAATATTTGATTGCCCCTCGTATTTGAGACTAATAATTCTCTGTCATAAACCTGATATTTCAGCTTTATGACACAAAAATTGGCCAGTAAATCTCGCACCCAAAGCTACACTTCGCACGGAAAAGTTTTCGCTATTTGAAGTTTCTTTAAAATAGCTCTAACAAAGTACATTAAGAGAATGTAAGTATATGCAGGCTGCTTTCAAAAAAATTATAGCTAGATTTTCTGCGAGCAGATTGTTAAGAATTCTGTTTTCTGAATTTGTTTTTTGTAGTGTTTTGTGTTTTGTACTCCACAAAAGGTATATCTTGTTGAACGACACAATGAAACATGTCAAATAAGTATTTTTGTTGTTTTACTTACACTTAACTATTTCCCAGATGTTTCTCGTTATTGATTTAAGTTTTCGGTTATTTATAGTTATCTCAAACGGGAAGTCATTAATCATTTCTTTAACTTGTTCACTTATGTTTTTCTCTTGGTCTGCGAATAGCCAACAAAGAGCTTCCAATTTAAATGATTGTTATACATACATCCTTTGACAAAAATTCCTTTGCGACAGTCAAAAGAAAGATGGCTATGAAAATATTTATACCTAATTGATTTATAGTATATATTTTATACTTCATGTAGAATAATATTAAGAAATCCAGAGGATTCTCTGTTTAAATGGAAAGCTAGCATAATGAACTCCTGGTAAAAGTGTCAAAAAGATACAGTAGGACTATTATTTTCTACGTCAAATGTCAATGATGTGTTTTGCCAGATATATAATTTTACACTTCAACCAGAATAACAACTGGGAATTTAAGGAATTCCTGTGTGAGTAAAAAACCAACGACGCAAATGGCTTTGTATCTTTTCAACTAGCAACCTCTGCCGTGTTAAGTTGGAAAAGCTAGTCAAAAGAATGTTTTCTATTTGCTTTGTTGGGTAAGATATTAAGTTTACTTCAAGTAAACTCTGCAAGCCGCAACCCTTCCTTTTGGTTCCCCTCCCCCCAAGCTAAGTAAGTCAATTTAAAGAGGCAGGGCGTATCAAAATGCAACCATTTATTCATGTGTTTTAAGTGTATTTGTTTATATTAAGTGTACAGGTAATCAGCAGAATGTATGCGCACGTGCTGATGAACTGTGGTTGCTGCAGGAAATCAGAAATGAGCGACTGAGGATTCAATACTGAATATTGCATGCATATCAATGTTATACACCTTTCCTGGATGTCAATCAGTGGAAATCCCTACTGGATGACCGCTATCCTTTGTCGAATAATTCGATTAAATTATCAAGTAATTCCTTGTATGTATGCTACGTTTATGACGTTAAATGCTCGAGGTTTTAACAAACAAAATTGGTTCATTCATTGATCGAGTGCAACACGTTCCCACTCAATCGTTGAGAGGCTTCTTTGAGATTTTAATCTTGCACATATGACATAGTCCAAGCTTAGTGGCTCATGGTGATTACAGTTGATAGAATCGTGGGCGTTTATCCTAATAATGTATAAGTTGAGTCTACAGTAAAACATTTAATGCGAATTATTACAAATTAAACATACGAGGGCCATGCCGAAAGATTTTAGCACAGCTAAGACGAAAAATCTGACAACCATGACATTATTGTAGTTTAAAAGAGCGATGTCTTTTGGCCTTGGAACATGGCCACCACAGGGCCATGTCTGGACAGTGAGTGAAGACGCAGTAAGTGGTGAGTGCAAGAGGGATCTGTCGCTCCATGATTTCCGATTAATGATTTATTATGACTACAAAAAGAAGTTAAATGCAGAAGAATGCCACTCTTCACTAATACGTGTTTTTGGTGAGTTGGCCCCATCTAGGGCCACTGTTGGAAATTGGTTCCGTAAGTTTTCAAGGGTTAGGGAGACTCTTGAAGATGAACCTCGTCCTGGTCGCCCCTCAACGGCAGTGACCCAAGAAAATGCTGATGCTGTGAGGAAATGATCCAAGAGGATCCTCATCTCACATTTTGTGATATTGAAGGGACCCTAAATATTGGGTCGACTGCAGCACTGACCAGTGTTCATAATTATTTAGGCCTAACCAAGAGATATGCACGTTGGGTGCCACATTCCCTGACAGAAACCCAAAACAACGGAAGAGTGGATTAGTGTATATTTATGCTTAAAAAATTTGACTAAGGATGGTCCAAAGACACTTACAATATCGTCACAGGTGTTGAAACACCATTATGACCCCGAAACCATGAGGCAGTCATCAGTATGGTGCTTTCCAGGTCAGGAAGCACCCACAAAAACTCGGAGAACTAGGAGATCTGGAAAGAAGATGGTGGCCACTTTCTTCACCAATATGGGTCATCTCATCTCTATGACCTTGAACACACGCCACACAGTCACTGCAGAGTGGTATGTGACTGAATGTTTGCTGAAAGTCTTTGCAACATGGAGGTCAAAGCATTCCAAGGTGAAGAGTAGCATCTTCTTCTGTATCATGACAATGCCTCAGCGCACACGGCTGCCAGAACCATGAACTTCCTGGAGAAGGAGAAAGTGTGAGTGGTACCTCACCCACTCTATTCACCAGACCTGGCCCCATGTGACTTTTTACTGTTCCCAAAGACAAAGGAAAAACTACGTGGACAGTTTTTTCATCTGATGAAGAGGCTATTGCAGTGTACAACAGTGCTCTAAGTGACATCTCTAAAGAAGCTTGGACTGAGACATTTTCTAAGTGGTTTCAAAGGATGGAAAAGTGTATCAGTTCTCATGGAGAGTATTTTGATAAGTTGTAATAGTTAATTTGTGAATAAAATATATTTCTGAATCTCTGCTAAAAACTTTTGGCATAACCCTCGTATTTTCTTTTCAAAAAAACTTTCGTAAACTTACCATTTACCTCAGTGGGGCACCATATATTTTCATGTATATATGTGCCTACAAATGAAATGTTCTTAAGTATTTAATGTAATTTTGTTATATTTCTTGCATATTATAAACAAGTTTATTTGCTTAAATTCTTAAGTAACCAAACGCCATACCCCCCCTGCCTTCATACAATAACGTGAATAAAGCAAGCCTTAAAGCATGCCACCCGCACAGCAAGAAAATAAAGTTTTGGTCTATGTCACAGAGGATATATGTGGGATATTTCCATTTATCATGGAATTTTGTGAAAATATATATTCTTGTATCAAAGCACCCATGCTGTGTTCACTAGAAGCGGTCAGAAGGATGAAACATATTGCGGAAATCTAAAGCAAATAAAGAAACAAACCATTTCAGAATTTAATTTTTAGACATGTGCTCTTTGAATTATAATAACAGATGAGTTTAATTATTAGTTGTTGTTCTTCAAAGAAAGGATATATTTCCATGAGTTTCGTTCGAGAGAAGAGCATCGTATTCAAATACAACTTTTCATTTAGGAGACATAAAGTATTCTTGGAAATGCTATAAATCTAATCCCACATGAGCTAATAGCTATTCCGTGTTGTCATTCACAATTCTGTGTAATTTACCTCTGTTTTTCTTCAGTTATATTGCCATAGACCTCAACGCAGCAAGTGAAATACTTTTTTAATTTTCTCTTCTGCATTTCTTATGTCTTGGCCTCCAGATGCTCTACCAAGACACAGTATTACAATTTTATATTTACTCAAACATAATAATTATATTAATATTTACAAACATTTTGCAGAAAAGCTAACCTACACTAACCTATCTAATCTAACCTAACTAATCTAATTGCTAAAACTTTAGCTTACAATTTTCACAATCTAAACTACTTCTACCTTCCTATCCCTAATAAACCATCTATCCTTTTGTTCTTGTATTGATGTTGTCTTGTTCTGTCGCTTCAAATCCTTCTGTTGAATCCAAGATTGTCCTCTTCTATTTATCCTTCGACTAGGTAAAGTTCCTCTTCTTCCTTTGGTTGTTGAAGCTAGGTATCCATTTTCTGTCCTCGAAGTCGTTCAGATCTTCTTGGTGTGGAAGGTGGTTCACGATATCTATGCTGAATATTATCTCTTACTCGTCGTTGCTGCTGTCTTTGTTGATTATATTCATCCATTACTATTGTTGAGACCTTCTCCGTTGCCAATTCTAGTATTTTAAAATCTTTCCTCTTCCTAATGATGTTCCATATACATTTCCTGCTAATTCTTTCCTCTCTTCTTCTAGCTGTTGTGTATACTTTATACATTCAAGTAAAGCATGTTCCGGAGTAACTTCTTCCATGCAGGATGTGCACATGGTTTCATCTGCCCTTCCTATCTTTTTAAAATATGTCTTGTACGGTTCATGTCCTGAAATGTATTGTATTCCACTTCGTCTTGGTTGGATCTCCTTTAATTTTAACCTTTCGTTTATACTAGGAAAGATTTCGTGTGTCCTTCTTCCTACATCAATTTTATCCCATACATGTTGCCATTCTTCAATTAATACGTTCCTAATTTCTCTCCTCGTCCTGCACGGAGTTCCCAATAAATTTTCTATTTTAGTGAATTCTCTCCGCTTTATCCAAAAGTAGGCTGTCCTTTGTTCAATCAACAAATCCAATGGTCATATTCCCACTATCACTAATAATGCCATTGTAGCAGTCGTTGATACTACTCCTGTGCAACGAAGTAAAGCCTGTCTTTGGTATTTCCGTAGAGTATCTATATTCTTTCTCAGTTTTACTCTATGTGCCCATATGGAAGCTCCATAGGCACCACCATGAAACTCATATGATATGTATGAATTGTACTAGGAGAAAGCTTAAATATTCTCGTAGCTATTGTAGATAGTTTCAGTAACACTACATTAGCTTTCATTGCTACAGATTTAATATGGGCATCAAAGTGTTGCTTCTCATCAAGTCAAATAGTGACGTACATCATTTGCTTAAATCTCTTTAGAAAAAGATGTTCGTATTGTCACGAACGGATTGTTGAGGCGAAGTGGCGCGGCGGACGAGTTCAAAGGGACGGGCAGTGCACTGCGGTGATAAATGCTCTCCGAAACGGTGGAGGGAAAGAGGCGGATTTCTGGAGAGTTCGTCTTTCTTCTAGCGCCGTCTTGATTGTTTGAGAACAATAGTGAGTAAGTAAGTGGGTAAGCTATAAATAAGGAAGCCGCAGCTCGTCAAGGGGACAGTCAGTAATTGGGCGCGTGTGCGTGAACAGCTGTAAAAGTGAACTCTTTTGTGGTTGTTGACCTTGCAAGTTGTATTTATATGTGAGTAATGCTGCTACTGTAAAGGTTGCCTAAGTGTGTTTCTATGGAAGTAAAAGGCAAATTTTGATGCTTGTAACCTGGACTTTTAATTTCACGAACACACAGTATTAATTAATCCTCATGATAGTAATGAAATCATTGTGTCACATTTAATTCAATGACAAGGACGTATTATTACATTAATGTCACAGAATTGGTTGCCATTTTTAGAGTGAAAGTAAACAGAAAGCAAAAATACATGCGCATCTGTTTTCTCACCCACACACTCCTAAGTTGTAGCGAGCGATTTAGATCACTCTTTCGGTAAAATTATGTGGGGTAATAAACTTTCCTCTACAACGAGGATACAAGTATCTGCGCACTTTAGTGTAATAACGATATCTTGTAACCATTACGTTATTTTCATTAGAAAACGCATGTATGAAATTCATTTTAAATTTGTTCAGCCAATGGTTGTTCGCTCTTGCTCCAAATTACACCAGAGGTTGTGAAAGTGCAGCATATTTACATTGAAAAAATAGCTTAATTACTACGGCGCAGCATATATCACACCTATGGCGCTCTTTGTCTATCTAGGATTAGGTTTAGGATCAGAATTACTACGGAGGGGATTCGGCACTGCGACCAGTCTTGATCTATTGTACCCATGTCCCAAGAGTGGCAACGCTGGAAAGAAGGATGAGGCGAAAGAGGACAGAGGGCGGCCGTGCCAAGGAGCCACGACAGTAGAGACGGCAGTGTCCCTACACTTTATTAGATGGAAACTTCCCCCCTCAGGCCAGCCGGCTTTTTTTTTTTTTTTTTCAATTTACGTCCTCCAGCGTTAAGTCAAATCAAACTGAAATAAAATTGGTGAAGTGAGCTCAAATGAGTCCGGGGTCTATGTAGCTTAGAGTGACCCGACATTCGTCTTGCAGGATAAGGGAAACCCCGGAAAAAACGTTATCCAGGTAACTCACCCTGACCGAGATTCAAACTTGGGACCTCTTGAACGTGCGGCAGACATGCTACCTACCATCTACGCTATTCAGGCGTGAGGCCGGCGTGTCTGCCTTATGCTCAAGAGGTCCCGAGTTGGAATCCCGGTCAGGGTGAGTTACCCGGATAAGTTTTTTTCCAGGGTTTACCCTTATCCTTCAAGACGAATGAAGTGTAACTGTAAGCTCCATGGACCCTGGACTCATTTGAGCATCATTTCACCCAATTCATTCATCGTCAGATATGACTTAACGTTGGAGGACGCGACTTAAAAAAAGTACATCCAACCCTACTGTGGTTCTGAAACTGTCCCACCACTAGACCTAGATTTGAAGACCGTCCTACGGGAGTAGGAAGTGGTTCCCTCAGAGCATGTCAGCCTGCATGCATCGCCGAGACACCTGCCAACACTTCTACCCTGAAAGAGACCACCAGGTGAGAAATGATATGCAATGATAATGGAGATGAAATGGAAGGGCAAGAAGTTTTGGGATGTAATTAACCGGTTATGTAATTATCCAGCATTCACCTGCGACCCGTAAAACATCCATGGATCAGATAGGTCGGCCACGGTAATCGAACGCGGGCCACAGGCAAAACTGCTGATCCATTCCCGCTAGGTTTTAAACAAACTACCCCAACGATATTACCGATACTGCGATAGGGGCAGATGTAATGTTTACATTTAAAATTTTAAAACTCTTTCTTTCTCAGTATGAATCTTTGTTTAAAGAAAACAAGATGTTGCTACCATCTCGCATATGGTTGAAGCTTAAAGAATCCCTACAGAACTGTTAAAGTTGTAATTTATGTCCTCCAACGTTAAGTCATATCGGACAATGAATGAAATGGGAGAAACTCCGGAAAAATGTCTCATCCAGATAGCTCATCCTGACCGAGATTCCAACTCTGGACCTCTTGAAAGGGGAGGTGGACACGCTACTATCTACAGTACTGGTGGCGGGACCCATCAGAACTGATCTCGTATATCAGGTCCAATATGCTAGATAATGTAACAAAATCAACCTTCACTTAAAAGTAAGGGATTATAGAAAGCCTTACACAGCAGCAAAACTTAGAGGCCATTGACAGATAACACTTAAGGGAGCATATGAGGGTTGGGAGTAACCATTAAGTATCCCCACACTGGCAGGAGTATACTATTCATTTCATCTGGAGTGTGAAAGTGCTGCTACTCTGTGCTTGAGTCATAAAGGAAAACGTTTCGGCAGCAGCTAACAGCTGAAATACACGTGAGGGAGAAATAAATGAATATAGGCTCTGAAATAAAACATAGGAATTGTTTAACTACACCAAAGTGTACACCTGCTAACATTTGCCTTATTATTTTATATATTTATGAAACATGTTGTAAAAATAAAATTAGACAGATAGCCTAATAATTGAACCGCTAGTCTTTCGGGTTCCGTCCAATAGCTCTAACCATTTGAGCTGATGTTGAAACGGTGGAATATGACTGAAAAATTAAATGTTATAGTTAGAATTAGCATATCGATTATTACATAGGTTATTCTAACAACAGGTGTATTGGAAATCAAGTCGCCATGAGGCGGTCCGGCTCGTAGCAAACCACGTCGAGCTCTCCCTTGTACTCAACGCCTCACAATTAAGGATCCGTGGCGTGAGGAGGTTAAGGAAAGGGACATTGTAACCGGTTCGAGGTGACTTGTAGATATCGCATGGAAACTCTCATCTGTACTTCAGGAGTGGGTGCATCCTAACTGGTTGTGGGTTGAATGATGACACCTCGAATCTGGTAGACAGAAGTTTAATATTATCCTTAGAATCCTTTGGTCGCCACCGTAAAGTCGTCGTCGGTGTGGTTGCTGTGTTTAGCGTCACTGTCAATATTGTGATGTGAATCACGGAGGCAGTAGCACTGCGTAGTCGAATTGGATATATTTATCGTCTTCCCTAAATTTTACTCTTTGCGCTAACTCTCACTGGAGAGATTGTCAGATATTGCACTTTGTCTCTGTGCATGGCGCGGAAGTGTACTTTTGGCGGTGCCAAATGCGCGTCCGTCTCGCGTAGAACTCAGGACCGAAGTGCTCTTACTAGAGCACTTTGAATTACCCTTACTCTATATATTTCTCGGAGTTTGCAAAATCACATGAACAAATATCAATTTTCTATTGGCTGGTAACTATCCCCACTTGAGATCAGTGTTCAGAACTTCCAGTTTCGGACCTGATATTAGAGACGCTTTCTCTAACGGTCCGCATGCAAAAATGTATGCGGAAGCATGCATTCTCAGCGACGGTCAAAATCTTGAAGCCTGTTGTCAGATTCACGCATGGGATTTTAACAATGGGTTGGTCCCCGACTGGATGGCACCAAATTTGTCTTGTGGGAAAAACATTAATAGAGTAGGCTTGTTTGTTTACAGGGTTTGCAAAGGGAGTTTACTGACCTTCGCAGAGTGGCGGTCTCCGGAGTATATGCTAGCATTATGGCATACATCTATTCTGGTATTTATTTATATTTATAAATCTATAATTTATTTAAATTTATTAGTTTGTGTCAATGACTTTCTGATATCTGGTTATATGTCGTCTCAGTGTTCCTAGGTGACAGAGGCTGCGTCAGCCAGTTTCTGCGTGCACACTTCCGAGGTGCACGGTTACACTAGATTCGGCCACGAGGAATAAGATGGAACATCATTGGCCCCGATAGAGTTGAAAAGAAGGCCTCCGAGATATTCAATATTTGTAGAGCAAAAGGTACAACATTTTTTCGAGTACGTGCAGGTTGTTGAACAATGTTCAGCTAATTCATGGAGGCATGCCACTTCAATATGGCATTCCAAAGGTACAATATGAAACAATCCTGTACGAGCATTGAGTTTTCCTCAAAAAGGTGGTGTTTATTATTGTGCTTATGGTTTATACTGCCATCACTCGCAAATACACATTCATTTGTCTTTAAAACGATTCTTAAAAATGATTTGCCAACATATTACTTATCAATCTAAACTGAAAATAATTAGTTGCATTTTGGTAGACCAAATATAATTATTGTATTGTGACTTTATGGTTTCGTAGAATTAAAAGTCTAATTTGCAGAAATTCAAAATGTTCTTTATTCCCGTAAAAATACACTTTGGTCAAACCTTACAGTAGCAGAATTACCTCACATACACAATTACAATATTCCAAGGTCGTTGACCACAAAAAAGAACTTCACTCAACTTGCAGTTCAATTACCACTCTCTCATCACGACTCTGTTTACAACTGTCTGATAAACTAGCCACTGTTTCCTTTTATACACGACCATTCATGTTTCCAGACGGTTCTGGAATATTCTCTATCAATCAAGATGCCACTAGATTTTATCTCCGCACTGCATTATCTGTCCCTTATCTCTATGCTACACTATCTGCCCCTTTGTTAGTGTCAGCCGCGCTTATCGAAACAATGGACTCTGCGACAGTATATGTTTCCAGAAGAACCAAATGGATTCCGAAATGGACCTTCCTGCTCAGACTGCATATTTGTAATAGATCAGATCACGGAGAAGAGATGACGATTCATTCTCCCAATTTATATATTATTTCCGATTGCGATAAAGCTTTTGAAAAATTATAATAGTGACAAGCAAATTAAAATAAATTAATATATTAAATAAGGGTAACCAAGGTCCTTAGCTTTGATGATGTCATAATACAATGGCAAGAACACTAAAATGTAGGAGTTATTATAAATTATAGTGCCTTAAACACCGTACTGTTTGCAGACAACAAGCAATACTTAGCAATACAGAGTGTGAACTACAAATAGGAGTACACAAATTAGAAGGAACAGCAAGCAATTACAATATGATATACAATTCTTGTTCTTGTTCTTGTTCTTCTTCTTCTTCTTCTTCTTCTTCTTCGCTCCATAGTTTGGGCATATCGCCCGTTCCGGCTCCATAGATCTCTACACCGTTTCTTGGGTCGTCATCTGTCTCTTCTTCCTTTTCGATTATAGTTTAGCACTGCATTTGGATATCTTCCATCCTCCATTCTTAATATATGTTCATGCCATTCTTACCTTCGTTCTGATATTTTGTCATTGATAGTTCCGATTTCTAATTCCTTTCTAATATCCTCATTTCTTATTTGGTCCAATATTGTACAACTATTAACACTCCTTAAAATTTTCATTTGTGCAGTCTGTATTTTATTTAAATCCTTTTGTGTTGGCACCCAGGTTTAGCTCCCGTACAGTAAAGTTGGAATAGCCATTATCTTATACATTTTCATTTTTGTATCCCTTCTCACTCTGTTTTTAAAAGTTCTTTGGATTGTTCCACATATTGCTCAGAATTTGTTTACTTTTTCTTCTATATCAGCATTGTTTCTAAAACTTATGTTACATCCTAAATATTTAAAACTCGATATTTGTTCTAAAATCCTATTTCCTAAAACAATTTTTAATCTTACTTTATAATTTCCTTTAAAAGCCATAATTTTTGTTTTTCCTTCGATATTTTAAAATTATACTTTTGTAATATATTATTTGGAGTACACATTGATTTTTGCAGTTGATTTTCATTCCGAAGAATCAATATTTGGTCATCCGCAAACAGCAGGGCATTAATATAAATATTTTCTTTTATTTTGATTCCTGGGTCTACTGAAATCTTCCATTCTCTCATGCACTTTTGGACTTGCCCTTATGCACCTATGCACTTTAGATATGCACCTTTAGATAAAAAGACAAACATAATGGGGTTATCAGAACAGAATTAAACATATTCAAACTAAACGGCAGAATAAATCAAATAAGAAATAACTGGTTCGAACACATAGGAAGGATGCCACAGAAGAGATTACCACAAACATTACTTCACTACCAACGTAAAGGCAGAAGAAGAGTTGGACATCCGGACACACGATGGATAAACTCGGCCTCTTGATGTACAAACAGGCCAAAGCCTAAATTCATGAACTAGAAGAACAATACATTGCTTTTGCTCCTATATAATGTAAAGACATTAAATTGCATTATTATTATTATCAGCATCCCTTCCTCCAACTGACTCACATCGAAATGAATTTCTCAGTTACAGCATACTGAGCAGGCATGAAAGACTTCAAATCTTTCAATCTTTCAAAAATCTTTCAAATCAAGATTGAAAATCTTGAAAGATTTAACCGTCGCTTAGTCCTAATGTACTCCCTTGTTCCTATTCCTTCTACAATAGTTATATAATAAAACAATTTTTGCTAATGCTTAACTTGACTTTCATGTACAAGGATAGTTTACAGAAAGTTAGTAGAGATGGCTCAGTGGTTAGATCGTTTAGCTCTCACCTAGGCAGACCGGGTTCGATCCCAGGCGACCGCAAATTGGGATTTGTGGTGGACAGCATGGCGCTGCGGTGGGTTCCCTCCGGGTCCTCCGGTTTCCCCCACCGTCATTTCACCAATTGCTCCATCAATCATTCATCTCAAGCGTTGGGCCGACCCCTCAACCCTGATTTCATCTCAGGTCAGATGTCTGGGTTCCCTCACTCTGTGGGAACCCAAACGCCTCCAAACGTCACCATTAACAAGAAAGGGGGCAAAAAAGAGTTAGTAGAGAAAATTATGTAAGTGCTACTCCTTAATTTTACATATATTTTACCTAAAACGCACAACTTAGATACAAAGTGCTTAAAGTACGTACACCAATTGTAACAATTATATATGTTTAACCTAAAACTTGAGTTAGGAAGTTTTGTCAAAAAAAGCAGCCTCGAATGTGATACCCCACCACTTACTCACTCTATTTAAGTAAATAATTTTTAAATCCTGAGATTAAAAACAAATTAATATTAATATGTTCCCAAAGAATCGAAATTAATAGGAAGTTAAAGGGCTTAGTGTGTAACTTTTGGCCATTTTTGTCCAGTTGTCTCTTTTAAGAAGTAAAAACAGCTGCAGTAGTCACTGTTAAGCTACTCATAGCGTGATCAATGGTGTCTTAACTCATGTTAATCACCTCATCTTGGTGGAATGATTTTATTTAAATGTTTCCATTACTACATATGCCTTTGTTTTTACGTAACAGTTTGAATATTATCATTAAGTTAAGTACCTATAGTTTTTAAAACTGAAAATCGTATCATGTTGCCAGTTTCTTTGGGAAGACATCGTCTCAGGGTCTGATAATACGCTTTAAGCCTGCATTATCTTTACATTATATTGTTTTCAGCTAGTTAGTTTATATATATCGTACAAACAAGGGGATCTCGCTATTGTGTGAAAAGAAGAGAGAGAAAAAACATAGTAGTCGTGGAGAAAACCGGTACACCAGAGATATGTCGGCGATGACGGAGTACCCTCGGGAGGGAAGATAAATGGAAAGGAACTTAGATAAAAAAGGAAACAAGTGAGAAGATTTAAGTAGGTAAGTGGCGAAGATTTTCGCGTGTGAAAACTGGAATTTGGAAAAACCCGTTAGGGTAAGAGGGGTAAAGGTTGGTAAGCGAAGAAGGGGTGCGAGGAACAGTAAGAGGTGTGTGTGTGCGTGTGTGTGTGTGTGTGTGTGTGTGTGTGTGTGTGTGTGTGTGTGCGCGTGCGTGCGTGTGTGTGTGTCGCGGGATTGAAATTTCTCGTTGCTCGCCAGCCAGCCCGCGCGTCGCGCGAGATTTGCATTGCAAATGGCTTGCTACACAAAATAAAGGGAGCACACTCACCCCACCGCCCCTGTAGTGAAGTCCCTCCTCACCCATATCCTTCCGTCTTCCTATAACCAACACATAAGCACCCCTCAGTGGCTCCCTTCCTCATGGTAACTCCCCCCATACTTTAATCCGGCAGCTACGGGAATTGGGCATTAAATCCCAGCCCTTCAACCCCGCCTGCACTTTTCTATCTCTGGCCCCTTCTTCGGCAGCCTAAAAATTTTACAGCAAAAAACTCTATGAGAATGAGAGATAGAAAAAAGATCGAGTGCATCATAAAGAGGGGAGGAATGCTACCTAGAGGGAAATTTTAGTCTAAAAAATCGACAGCTGGTCCCAATTCTCTCTCTGTGCTGCTTCAGTGAGACGACAAAAGGTTAGTTACTGTAACATTGCTAGTCCCCATTTATGGCTAATTCCTTTTCAGTACTTTAAGCCTATTTTTAAATTTCTTTCACTAAAGGCCTTCTGTGTGCAGCTCAATTTAATTTTGTCCTTATCAAAGGGAGAAAATTCATGGTATGGATCGTTATGGCTCTGAAGCAATTAGATTTCGAATACTGCTTGATTCAGGGCCACAAATTTCACACGGATTGGTAGGGAAAAATCTACTGTGCAAAACTCACACGATCTTTTCTACCCATTACAATCTAATACACATCCATCATGTATCATACTAGTTCTCTATGTAAATTGAATCTTCCATCATTAATCAATATTTGCTTAATGGATACACGTGTGGCAAATGGATCTTTAGTGAATGTAAAATTTTTGAGAATTCGAAAGGAAGCATGCACTCCGCTCAACAAATAATCATAATAGTAATAAACCTAGTCATAATAACAAAAGTAGCAATAATGTTAGTATATATAATACTATATGCCAAAATAACATGAGGAAAATATGAAGGTAGATTGCAGGTTGAGGGTGTTTCTCCAACCTTGTTGACAAAGACACAATGGGATTCTTGACAGAACGTTGATGCGTATCGACCTTCAGGTGACCAGCGCTGTGATTGTCTCTTGTCAGATATTATCTGGTCGATTAGAAGAGGAAATATTAGTAAGTTGATGTACAGTAAGTTACGAAACACAAATACAGCGACTGGAAGCTGCGTGTGTCTATTATGCGTTTCAAGCGGGAAGAGTTCTGGAGTCCAGCTATTCAGATGCCGTATCACACTCAGCATTGCCAGCTTGTTACCCCACTCATTTTATATTTCCCTCTCCCTCGCCCACTCATACAACATGCAGGTCTGCTTGACGCAGACGTAAGGGTAAGCAAATTATATTTTACAAACTTTTACAGTGATGCAGTTGCCAAAATCAAAAATGGAAAACTAATTTTCGCAAATTATGTATACTTTAAAATACTTTAACTGTAATTATAGTTTGTGAATTACCTGTTTTTCTAATCCAATGGAACTGTCAGTGGCTCATTCATATCGCTGTCATGGTCACTTCCGTTAAGGGATAATTCCTGATTGCCACTGTCTTCGTCGTATAAGTCTTGCAAATTTATGATTATAGTTTCCAAAATCTCATCAAGTGCTATTTCTTCCTTAAAATCGTCTTCTTGAAGGTTTTCTGCATGCCTCACGCAGTTTTCCCAGTCCTGTAGTGTTCCCTTTTTTAGTTTCTGTTTCCCAAAAAATTCTTGAAGAACGTGTACACCTTAAAAATAATACTTCGAGCCTGACTTCGCAATACCTGCCTTTTTGACTCGCCACTTAATTCACCGCAAGAGGCCATTGCTCTATTTAACTCTTACTTTACTGTTGTGTAAAGAACAACTGAATGATATTGATCAGAACTCTCCAGAGTAAATAAACATTTCTTATCCAACATTCATTCATAAACATAAGCATACAGCATTCCACAAGCTAACAGGAAATGAAGTGATTGTTCTTTCTCGAATTTAACACCTTGACTTATTCACAGTAATTCTTTTATCCCATACACACCAATCACTTTGAACTCCCTATAGTAAATAAAGATTACGAACCATTCATAAACCAAGATATAATTTGACCAGATGCGTTCTGCCAGGGCAGCCGGAAATTTGTTTCCTCTCGCTCGAATTGGCTTACTCAACGTAATACGCATGCATGCCAACCAATACTGATATTCATACAGTGCTTACGTCGCGATTTATTGTTATAATACAGGTAATAGTGGTTTATTTATTTGTATTAGAAGAACTATTTGAGGTAAAAATATGGGGTTTTCATGGTTATGTTAGATACATTACTCTCTACCTTCCACATGAATCAATTTCGGCAAAATCTGATTTTTTGTCTTAGCGCGAGTAATATTTCATGCAGATCGATTAGGTTGGCGCTCCTCACACACGACTTAGCGGGAATGCAATACGACAACACCGTGGGACTTGATTGGTTGCTCACCTAGTAGCGCTCAAGGAAAAATACCTTCCCATTTGAAACACATAATATATGATGTGATTTCTCGCGCCTACCGATGTATGACACATTGCTGTCCAGAAGACAGGATTACATCTGAACAGAATATACATACACTGGACTCACGATAAGGTCAGGTAAACATCTCTGAGTTGTGAATTTTTCCCAATACGCTTTCTCGCTTTGTCATGTAGTACCTAGCGCTTATCTCTCGGCTTTATCTAAGCGATGTACGAGGTAAAGTTTGCGCAAGTTTTGTGTGTTGTTGAAGTGCTCTGGGAACTTCTAATAATTCCTGAGCGCGGATCACTTCAGTGGCTAACTGGCTCGTTGGAAATGGTTCGGGAAGAAAATTATGTTTGCTGCTAGGATAAGCAAGTGTCGTTCGGTCTTCATCCAGTAGGTACTAAGCCCGATGTTGATTATCTTCGGGAATAGGTTGCAGGAGAATGAGAGAACACGCCATTGACCTAGGCGTCCTTCCTCCTGCGAGTTGCCTTAGGCTGCAGCAATAGTTCGTGTGTGAGTGGTGAGCTTAGAGTTCATGGCGTGGATTCTTTCCCGCAACATGTATCCAGTATGCAATACCCGAATAGGTGTGTAGAATATATGATGGGAATTCGCGCCAAGTTTCCCATCATATCTCTTCCCTTCTAACGACAATGATCGTTTTTCAACAGGAAAATCCCAATGCATAAGTTTCAGTAGTAGACATTTAAATTATATGCACTAGATCAATTTAGGGTTTCCTCCTATAATAAAACTTAAAAGTTTCAGTAGTACTTCTTGGAGAACTGAAACCCCAACTATCATCACCACGCTAGTGAAATACAACAAACAGGATGCAGATATTTCCCTTTACCAGCGAATATTTCATGAAATCTGTGGCATGCATCAAAATTCATTGGATCGAGAATCAATGGAAGTAGTGGTTGTACTGTGATATATCCTGAGGGAACATTTGCTTTACATCGACTTCAGTGTGGTGTTTCTGCTGATTTCTCTGTGGTCAGTTGATCCAATCGTCTGCCAGAATACAATTGAGTTTATAGAAGTAGTTCATTTGTATAATTCTATATAATTAATATTGCAGTTGTTTCAGATAATTGTAATTTAAAATTTATTGTAGTCGCGATATGACTTTATTGTAAAGCGAAAGTAATAAATTAAAAAAATCAAAGTTTCTTATAAGTATGATGAAGCATTCTAAGTAAAAATGTGAACAGTGGCTAATATGAAATAAGTTTTAGTTTACGAGATGCAACAGTAGGTGGCTCTAGAATTTAAGTAGGAGAAACAGTCATTTGAGAAGGCGTATGTTGATAAAAGCATCGGATAACACAGGTGTATGTTACAAAGTTATTAACAATGGAACTTCGACTTCTGATTTAGGTGATTAGATCAATACCGGTCTAACATTATGGATACGTGTACTTAGTGGGAAGCATTAACAATGGTGCACACGTGATGCAGAAAGTGTCGATGCAGAAAGAAAGTGGCGCAGATATAAAATATAAGAGACAAGATACCTACTACCCTTAAACTGAAAATTGAACCGTATTAATCGATTTCCTAGGTCATTCATAGGGCAGTGAGGTAGACAAATCGTGCACATTTTATGCTACCCTTACTGAATGCGGGAAATTCATTTTCCCACCGTGACATGAAAGGAAAATGAACCCATGATAAAAAAGAAGAACAATTATATTCACACAAGTAAACAGTCTGAGCTGCACCTTTATAAACATGTGCTTTGAAACTTTATATCATAAACAACAGAAAAGAATTAACTCAGTATTTTCAGGTGACTTTATATATTAATTGTTTTAATGGTTGTCAAAAATTGTCCTTAACAGCAAAAATGATGTTTTAGTTGTACGAATATTTTTAAAATGTGTTTTAAAAAGATTTTTACTGGAGATACGGTTTTCGTAAAAAAATATTGTAAAATAAGATAGGGTATAGTTTCTGCTACTTTTTGTATTAATTAGATACTTTGATTCATATTTCTCCAGTGATAATTGATTAAAAAATTCAAAATATTTATAATTGTAGCTGAGTTTCTCTATGAAATTTGAAAGAAATTGAACAAAATTTGAATGTAAGTTTTATTTATCTCGGTATCATTTAAACAACACTCCAATCAGTTTGTTCATTGTTCGAAATGACGTAATAGCTTAAAGAACGTTAAGCTTCAAAGGTAGATAAATTATGGTAGATAAAGAAGCAAGCTCATGTAAGAATAGTTTGTTAAGAAAGGGATATAAAATCCTGTCAATGCAACACATCAAACTTCTAGTTTCACCTGTACCAATTGCGTTAAATATGACTACAAGATACTTCAGAATCTAGAATGGAGTTTACTTTTTCATGTCTTTCTATGATGTACTAAGCCAAGACATTGAGTCAGTAACCTTTCGAAGCGCAGTAAACGTTGGATCAAAGTTTATCCAAAACTGATCAGGTAAGTGCTTGAGATAGCAGAGAAGAGGATAATAAACTGTAGTGATGGTAGGAATAATAGGGAAATTTGCAGATAAACTGAGATAAACTCAGCATTCGTAAAGCAACTTAAAAAAAAGCCGTGCAAAAATGTAGAACAGAAAAGAGCGCCATAGATCAGGTTGCATGACCCTGCTGAGGCTTAAAGACTTATAGGATGTGACAGGCACAGGTTACCGCGATCCCACTCGCTTGGTAAGGTATTGAATAAGTGATGTAAGTCAGAAAATTTTACAGGGAGCAATAATACTGACGCCCTCAATTAAATTGAGAATGGTTCATGCAGAATCCTTGATCCCTAAACGTTAGATGATTTTAAGACTCCCTTTTATGCTTTATATTTTATATCATTTATCTCTGATGGCAGTGTATCTGTCATTCTTCAATTCTTATTTTAAAAGAGCCATGGTTGTGGTACGAGCCAGGAAGGAAAACGGAAATTAATAGATTTTCAGCGTGGATGCAAAAGACCCGGAATAAAATGTCGGGCGAAAGGAAAACGAGAGTAATGAATGTCGATTGCCGTCGATTAGTGTAATGTGGAGTTTCAGTAATCTGTTACATGTACATTTTACATTTTATGGTAACGTTTTTCAAAGGGAACGGGAATGCGGGACATTGCCAGGAACTGAAACAGATGTTGCATTATAGAGCAACCGCAGGCGGAAACCACCAGGGTGAGCCAGCAAGTGGTACACTGCTAAACAAAAAACCCTGCCATCATGTTCTCCTTTTGTAATGCTTTGTAAACTTAGATATACGTAGCCATGTAATGTTGTCAAGTGTATGGTTGAGGAATGCTTTGAAACATGTGGCACTTTAAAACTTTATTATTAAACTTATTAGCTGGTCTTGACTTGCTTGCACATTTCCCAAAGTATCTTCTGTATCTTCAGACCCATGGGAATAGCGTAATGCGAGATTTCACATAACATCAGCTCATGCCATCAACTTCCTGTTCCTCAGGTAAATAATATGCAGCTGACATAGAGTTGAATGGGGTTTAGAATGTTCGAAGAACTATAAAACTGCCTAAGTTTACTCGGGATATACTTACGAAGCTTGTGGCGTTCAAGTCGCCTTATTTGGCACTAGGGACGCCATGTTGGAAGAATCGGGATTTAACGACTGCTTTTTTCGGCAGTCGGGAATCATTCTAGTTTGAGATCTTCTGAGGGTCACGCTCTGTCTTTGAAACAGGGCCGCCATGCCGCCCACTAACATTCACACTCTACATGTATTCTCGAAAAACACGACACACATCTCAGAAGGTAAGACACGCAAGGGTATTTGCATAAGCATGTAATTGTTGCCTTTTTTGTAATTTACGTCCTACACTCCAACGTTAAGTCATATCGGACGGTGATATATCGGACGCCTTTCAGGATAAGGGAAAACCCTGGAAAAAACCTTATCCAGGTAACCCACCCTGACCGAAAATCGAACTCGGGACCTCTTGAACGTGAGGCAGACATACTACCACCACGCTACCGAGGCGGGCATTTTTGTCATTACAACCTAGGTTTCTTCGAGACTTAGGGAGTGTCTTTTACTTAACTTGAGTGATTATGGTTTGGTAAATTGTCATATTATGGAACCAAGTGTTGTCACTACTTTGCTCTACTATTTTGTTCTACCATCTGGCTCCTTTATCCTTTCAGCTACGTTCCTAGATACAAAGTAGATTATAACATTATGTGCAGTCACCGAAGCTACACTACTATACATAACAATATTTCTCATATTTCTATATTTCAGCGCAGCATGTACTGATTTCAAATCACTCGTGGAACCTTGTGTAAGTTGTGCAAAAGGAGTCAATAGATGATTTTATGAAACTTACTAATCTGTGTTTAGACCAAAATTTCTGTACTTTCAATGTAATATTTTTTCCTTAAATTTCTGTGGTAGCTAAGGGTAGTGGTCTTTCACATTTTCTTGCTGATCCTTTTATGAGTTTTCTGAAATAAGATTTTCCTTCGACTTTTAAAATACGGTATAGATACGTGGATGACAGTTTTGCTATAGTTCCTGAGAGATACGGAGATGATGCTTTAAAACTTTTAAGTTTTCTGGATAAAGCTATAAGTTCATATCAGAAATTTAAAATAATGGCTACCTCCTCTTCCTGGATCTAAAGATAATAAAAAATAACAATAAATTAAACTTTGGCATTTACAGGAAATCAAATCACTCTGATAACTATATAAAAATAAAACTTTCAACCTTTTGTCACACAAATTTGGTGTTTTAGGTAGCTTGATTTACAGGTTGACAAACACAACTCTAAACAATGAGAATTTAATACAGAATATAAACACACGAACGCTGTTTTATTAATGGATTTAATAAATATTTTGTACACAAAAGGTTAGAAAATTTTAAATATAAAAAAATATCCAAATTTTATTTCACTCTTAAAAAGGAAAAGATTATTATATTTTCATAATATTTAGATATCATCCTAGGGCAAATGAAAAATTCCACAAAAATTTTCAAAGAAGTTGGTATAAAACTGGCACTTCAAAATAAATACAACGTAAAAAAATTACTGCAAATTTCTAAAAAAAAAAAAAGACAAAATATCACATAACAAAAAATTTGGTATTTATCAACTTAACTGTTTGGAATTTAGATGTAATTTAGAAACTAGAGCGAAGGAACATTTCAGGAATATTAAATATAAACAGACAGATAAATCAGTAGCGGCTGATCAATTTTGGTCATCTAAATATGGAATAAACCCAGAAGTTGTGTTATTGAAACAACTGAACGGACTGATAGATTTAGTTTGGGAGAAAATATTTATCTTAAAAGATAAACATCGCTTGAAGAATTTTGATATCACAAAAGTAGATGCTATTACTAAGTTTGTGTTATCGCCGGTAGGTGGCAGTAAGATAGGGAGTTATTCTTCAAATTCCGGAAGTGGTCAAGTTCAACCAGTCAGTGTACCAGTGTCATCCGTGCCAGGCTGACAGGTTGATAATGAAGCAAAGTTGCTTCGAAACCGGTCCCAAAGGGTTGTGAATAAAATAAGTAATAGCGAAGTTGTGTTGCTATAGTGTTTAGTTATCCTTATTGGCTTTCCTAGAAGTTCTTATCGCTTAATGAATAATTTGTCAAATGCTTCCTTTTGGTTTAAGAGCACCATAACTTTAGCTTTCAGTGAACTTTCCACACGGAATTTCTACTTATTGTAATTAAGTAATAAAATATACATAAGCCTCGTAGTGGAACTTGGCAGAACTTAAGTAGCAACTCTATTCTGATATTTGGTATTCTCGCATTTCTTCTATATTTTAGTCAAATATGTTCCAACCTGTGGGGGAGGAGAAATAAATATTATGGAAGTTCTATAAATTTTATTATGGAATAATTTTTCGGAGCTCAACAAGTACATCTGTAACTTTCGATCACCAGGATCATTTGGTGTACATACCTGGCGACATTCGAAGTCGAGACTCCTCCTCAGGTCTGCGCTATAGTTAGTCCTCCGTCTCTCCTTGGCTCTAACTGCTATGATCTGCGCTCTTGTGCATGGATTCTTGTTTATTTCTCAGGATGTAGAGTCGAAACAACAAAACTCAACAGAACATGGGTTATTTTGTAAAAATGTACTCTATTCTCGGTTTATTTGACCATCTACGTAAGCCCGGGTATATTCAGAGATTATACGATGCATGTCCATAAAATAAGGTCTGCAATTTTATTTAATATAGAAAACATGTTTATTGTCAATGAATGTTATATTGATGGAAAGGCGGAACTTACAGCTATTTTTCAACGTAATCATCATTGTGATCGATGCACCTTTGCATGCCCTGTGGCAGTTTTTGTATACCCTTGTCATAGCACTCCCCCGCCAAGTTGCGCAGCTAGCGCCCAACCTCGTTTTTCAAATCATCGTCGGTCTGGTAATGTGTTCCACCCAGGTGTGACTTCAACTCAGGAAACATGATAATCACTAGGTGCTATGTCTGGACTGTAGGGGCGATGGGTGAGGATGTACCAATTTTGGGGACCCACCTTGCACACACCTTGCGAAAATGCAAATGTTTGGTCAGAATATTGTCAATCGTAGTCTTACTGACCAGAGCAGAAGGCTCTTCGTCATGGACGTCTGTACATCCGTCTTTGAACTCTCTGACCCAGTTTCGCACAATTTTGACGTCCATACACTGTGGCCCATAGACTTTGCATAACTGACGATGAATATCAGTGCGGGTAGTGCCCTTGACACTCAAAAAACGGATCACTACGTGCAACTCGCACTTGGCGGCGGAAGTGATAGGAAGCTCCATCGCAAACCGCTGCCCAGCCAAGACTAATGGTTGCAAGGGTTTCGTTTTGGTTGAGATTTGAACCAAGCTATATATACGCGAGTGTTGCCGGTTCTCGCGTAAGAGCGTTCCTCACGGCTCCAGTGCCTTGGAGAGCTTATTTTACGGACACGCCTCGTAGTTTTGAGCAACTGTGGCGGGGTACTATAGTGATTAATGAAGCGTGGGAATGCAAATGCCACGATTCATCGTAACCGCTCAGGCGGTTTCATCTATGGACCGAGTTTGATTCCCGTGGCGGACCTACCTGACTCATAGGAATTTTTCTGGGTTTTCCGGGTGACTAGGTGAATGCTGAGTAGATTAATTACATCCCCTGAATTTCCCGGCCTACTTCATCTCCTTTATCATTTCATATCATTCTCAACTGGTGGTCTCTTTCAGGGTAGAAATGTCGGCGGGAGCTGTCGTGACTCCTTGGGTCGGCCGCCCTTTGTCTCCTCTCACCTTCCCTCCGCAGCAATCCTAATCGTAACCCTGGAATCACTTACCATTCATTTATACTATTATGGAACTGGCACGCCAAACTATTTATTTGGTTGAGTGGACCGTCTCGCTAAATCTTGAAATTCCCGGCAATCGGCATTTATGGAGATTTTTGATTGGTTGAAAGGATGCTCACGTCACGCTCCGGAAAGCAGAAACTAACAGTTCGAATAGTTTAGTGAGCCTTGCCTGTAACGGTATCTTGAAAATAACGGGAAATACGACTGAAGATAGAAATCTGACCTAGTCCACGATGCAGAATGACATTGAAGAGAACATTCTGGTGCTCACAAAATGACAAAATGTCCTGAAATAACCAAATAATATACAATAATTAAAACATATTATATGCATATTGAAGTGACTTTACATTGCGTAAATAATTTATGGTAAAACTGTCTATTTCACAAAGGTAGTGTATTTTAAACGATAGAGCTTAGGTCTGAAGAGCAATCTTACCTTTCACGGGGAAGATTTTTATTGATTTTGTTAATCGCTTCGAAGGGCTTGGAAGAAATAGCAAGAAAAGAATCTTCCACTTTAAAGAAATGTAGATTGGGACTTCTTTCATCTGTCAACAAAGAAGGGACGCCCTTGGTGTTCTAAGTAAGAGAGGGTAGGATTAAATGAAGCACGAAACTCAGAGACTAACGAAGTGGCACTCCAAATGGTTGTTAGTAGCCATAAAAAGACTCCAGAGGAATAATATTCTCTTACTCATATCCTCTGGTAGACGCTCTTTCAGATTCGGAGCTCCTCTCTGCGTTAAAAATCAAACGCAATTGCCTCTTTCAGCAGTATATGTGATTTGTATCAATTCAATTATTGCAGTTTGGTAAACAAATGAAGATCGAATGAAACGCACACGTTTTCTACACTAGAAAATGAATCTAGTGTCGCGAGCCGTTATCTACGATCCCGCGGCTTATTTACACAAAGGAACTGATAGGCGACAAATAAAAATAGTGCAGATAATTAACAGACGGATAGTGTTTCATGGACGTAAAGAGCTTGCATAAGCAGATAAACATAGCGCCTGAAATAAAAGACTTGCCGACAGATATAATTACATTCTGGAACAGTCGAGTTCTATCTAGTGACATGTTAGAGAAACTTCCATAACAGTCTCGAATTATGAATGAGGAAGTATTTAAGGAAGTGATGACTTGCCAAGAGTTGAGTTGTTAGTCACTCGCGAGAGGTAAGCGGAGAACAGCTGAGCGTGTTGTAACGGGAGCTGATGTAAACTGAACACTGTTTGTTATTGTCATCGACCTTGGTGTGTGTGTGTGTGTGTGTGTGTGTGTGTGTGTGTGTGTGTGTGTGTGTGTGTGTGTGTGTGTGTGTGTAGTGTTTAACGCCCGCTTTTACTACATACGGCACCGCAGGTGATGACACTGATGATACGCGAGATGATGGAGCACCGGTGGAATTAGATGGCGGGGGAAACCGTTTTCTACCACAAATCTTACTTTGCGGTCGCCTGGGATCGAACCCGGGCCGCCTTGGTGAGAGCCAAGCGGTCTAATCACTGAGCCATGGCGGGCCATCGACCCTGGTGTTGTAGATTGTGATATGTGATGTAATTCTGCTGCTACGAAGTTTGTTTCTGCGCAAATAAAGAACAGTTCGAATTTCGGCAAATTGAACTTTTGATTCAAGAAACCTACGAAGTCACAGTACTTTGAGGCCGCGGCGTGACTGCTTCGTTCTTTCCGTGACGGCACGGGTTCGATCCCAGACGACCGCAAAGTGAGATTTGTGGTGGACAACACGGCGCTGGGGCGGGTTTTCTTTGGGATATCTGGATACCTCCACCATCTCATTCCATCGGTGTTTCATCTCATGTGGTGCAGCATGTAGTAAACGCGGGCGTTATATATTACACATTTCATTTCCTGCATCACTCTGTTTGTACAATTTACATTCTCTGTAATGTTTTCAAAATTGGTAATAAAGCTTCCTCTTCTGGAAAATGTGAAATGTGTAGTGTTTAACGCCCACTTTTACTACATACGGCACCGCAGGCGGTGACACTGATGTACATGAGATGAAGATGGAACACCGGTGGAATGAGATGGCGGGGGAAACCGGAGGTCCCGGAGAAAACCCGCCCCAGCGCCATGTTGTCCACCACAAATCTCACTTTGCGGTCGCCTGGGATCGAACCCAGGCCGCCTTGGTGAGAGCCAAGCGGTCCAACCAGTGAGCCACGGCGCGGCTGTTCCTCTTCTGGGATCTTAATAAACACTATAATACACGCAGAGTGTTTAAAAATCACTAAATAGTTCTTTGAAACGACAAAGAACGTGACATCAGGATGTAAAGGTTTTATTCTTTGCATTTCTTTATAGTTAAAAACCATAGTCAAGTTAAAAGAAGGGAATACCTAGTGGTGAATTTAAATTCCAGTCTCGTTTTCTTTGAACTGAAGAAAAATACTACTTGAGAAAAGTGGAAGTATTAAAAGGCAATTCAATAACAAATAGGCACTCACTTCTCTGGCTTATGTCACATCGATTGCTTGCTTTAGCGTAATATTAAGATGATATTTACACTAAGCCGTAATGGAAATACAGGATTATTCTAAATGATTGTCGAGCTTACAAAAATTCATAACTCACAGTGCAATTGACGTAGGAATATGAATATTATTTTATTGTGTACTGTAACTCATAGCTTTTGTACATATATTACAAATGTTCGATATGTGTGCCTTTTGTCACTCTACCCACATCCACTCGATAGTCCATATCTTTCCACACGCGAGTCAATATGACAACAACGGTGTTTTCGAAAACACCTTCGTAACACGCCAAACTGTGGTTTGAGGAACTTGCAGTTCCTTGCTACATCTCCTACAGTATACCACAGCAAAGAAAGTCACCGGGGCCTAAACGCAGGGGAGTTGAAGAAGATTCTAACACCCTCCATGGATATACTTATGACACCTCATGTCAGTTCAATTACAGACCATTTAAAAACATTCTGACGGCTTCTAGTTTGTGAATAAATGTTCTCAGTTTTAGTGAACAGGGCGCTTTTTTATTTTTTAAAGGTTTTACTCCTTGTGTAGCATTCGTTCTCTGTCACACGCATTTGCAGTCCTTATTCCACTGCGTAAGGACTCATTCCTCATAGGGACATACTTTGCGTTGGTGGACACTAGATGATTTCTTAGGACTACCGAAATAAACGTTCCTAATCCGATTCACAACCGTTTCTGACACAGCCTGACGCCCACTGCTTTTCTCTTTGCACAAACGATCTTTATCCAGAATTTGTGCTTACAATCTGCTAATAGATTTGTTGGACGGGAGCTCCCTCCAGTATTTTGGCCGAAAATGGAATTTGGTAATAGATCGGGTTTGATGATATTCAAAAGTAAAACAACCTTTCTCGTTACCGCTAACCGCCATTTTGTTAAACACTGCTATTACTGCCATCTGGTGGTAACTTATGTACTACAGTTGTGCCAAGCAAAACATTGAATTTGTCTAACGGCTACTGCAACAGTAAAAATGCTGTTTTCCACGTTTTCAAAGCAAATTCACGAAACCCCAGCAATCATTTAGAATAACCCTGTATAGATCGAGATATTCATTTTGTTTGCAATGGATGTATCTTAAATTGGGGTAACTTAAGCGATATCATTAAACAACCATTGTTGATAAAATTACTAAACATTTTTTATCTTCTTTTTGTTTTCATTTAAGCTAAGAGTCTGTTTTACCTGAAAAAGAATTCTACCGTCTAATTTTTGGTCTTCCTGGACTAGGCGTTCCTTCTGGTATACCTTCTGTTATACCTTCTGGCCTTACGCACCAATTTGTCAAGACCCATTTGGTCCATATGGCCATTTCATTCTTTCTTTCACCTGTCTACCCACTCTGTTACAGGTTGTAATTTACAGACATCTCTTATTACTACATTAGGTACTCTATCCCATCTGGTTTCTCGTAAATATTCATTTCAGTTACAGAAAGCATTTGTTTTGTTTCTGTGGTTTCATATGTGTGGTTTCTTTTTAAATTCTTATTTTATTCTGTTCTCAGGTAACTTTTTCTTCCAAATGTAGCTATTAAGATATCCTGAAACCTCATCAACCTTATTAACTTCCTCAGTAACTTCCTCTTTCAAAAATCTGCCATCTAGTTTTACACCAAGATAGTTAAAAGTTATAACATGTTGTATCATATGTTCTTTTAATTGTAATTAGCAATTCAAATGCCATTTATTTATTGTAAAAGCCATTGCTTTTAATGCATTGATACTGATTCCATAGCTTTAACAATTCAAAGGGAAATGAGGTAACAGCCTTTGTCAATCTTCTCTGTGCTACTTATTAAAACGACATCACCTGTATGTGCTACCAGATTTATTTTTTTCTGTATCTAAGATATATTCATGCATTCCTCTACGCTTCTTAATACACTTTTCATTAAAACATTAAAAAGTAGAAGGCTAAGAGAATCCCCTTTCTAATTCAATTGTTTATTGATATTTCCTTACCAAGTGAGCCTTCCATTTTAATTATTTACTTATTTCCATTGTATACATATTGTAATACAATTATCCCAGACTGGTCCCGTAGCTCAGTTGGTGGAGCACCTGCCTGCCGTGCTAAGAATTCACGGCTGCGGGCGGGGATTTCTCTCCGAGATGATTCCCCATCTTCCCCAGAGTCTCGATGTGTGAATTAGAGTGTGAATGTGTGCGTAATCTAATGATACAAACCAAAGAATACGAGTTAACACCTTCGATATAATCCAAAGGAGAACTGCCACCGATATGACCACTGCAGTTAAAGGCGGCGTATAAATGGAACAACAATAAAATATCCCTTTAGGTACATTATGTTTGTCGAATATGTCTAAAATTGGTTCCAACAGGATGTTATCGAAGGCTTAATTCAAGTATAAAACAATAAAATACTGTGACGATCTAACTATGGATTGTAAAAGCTAAGGAGCATATGGCCAGGTCGTACACGGGGGAATTACTCAGGGTAGGAAATGCATGCTTTACGAGAGGTTGGGACTTTCTATTAGGTTACCAAAAGAACTGCAAAAGTGTGGTCATGCTGATTAAATGTAGGATCCACGTAATAAGAATATTTACTACAAAAAAGCAGATTACAAAGGTGGTCATAGCGGGCAGTTACCTTCCCTCAAGAGGTTGCGTACGGATGCGTCTATCCGAGGCAAAAGCCAGTCCAAGAGAGAGGGCGAGCAACTCGCTTGTACAAACTTTTAACCAACAAGTCATGGAGTGGGGGAGTGACGTTCACACATACTACTGAAGTCATATCAACTATTATTAGTATTAATTAATACAATCACTTGTGACATCCCTGCCTCACTTCCACGAAGATCAATGTTTACATTGACCTTAAAACAATTTTACATTCCTCTTGAAATAGTCTTACATTACATTTCTCACAAAGACAATTTTTCTTCTTGTCTTTCAAAATGTTTATTTTGTTCACAATATATACAAATTAACTGAAAATCTGTGTTGTTTCTGAAATAATATGAAAAACCATACCACCTTCTTTAATCTGAGATTAAACTTTGAATTATTGTTTTCATGTCCATTAACTGGTTCATACAAATTTTTAAATGTACAAATTCTACATAACTCAACAGGAGATCACAGTAGATTTTAAATAAAAATAACACTAATTGATTATAACGCCGGAGTCCCCAGTACATAACTTTTATTTTGATAGTTTAGCCACAAGTATAAAAGATGTCACAAGTGACTGCATTAATACAGTCACTTGCCACAATACCGAACTATTATAATCCTATTATATTCTAGAGTTTTTTTCTGTTATTTGCGGAAAGTCATTGTTGTTTTGTGGAGGATTTTATTTTTGAAGAAATATGTTGATTTTAAATAACAAGTTTTGCATTTAACGGACTCTTCATTTTTGAATTACAGTGTTGACAGAAACTCTGCGCACACGCGCGCGCACACATACACGGAACCCTTTTACAAAACTGTTTTCTTTCAATGAGCGTGTCTTTCCGGAGAAAGCTTGGTAACAAATTTCTCGGTGGCATGCCTTCTCTATCTTTAATAGGTAGAGTAACAGAGAAATTAAAATTTAACAGTATTGTTTTCAAATTCCGGAATACATAAAAAACCGGAAAGATTTCTGAAAATGTAATGCCAACGAAAACCAAGCTAACTGTGCACACTTGTCCATATGACATGTTGCCGTCACCACGTGGTCGCAGGTTTACGAGTCCAGGATCGCAATGACATTCATTTATAATAGTTGTAATAATAAAAATCTATTTTGTCAGTAGGAGTTTGTGAACGAGAGCGTAGGCTTTCGAGCTAAATAAAATCACTTTCAATATTGATGGCTTAACTTCTTTAAACAGCCCTGGAATTTCTAAAATGGCAATAAAATAACGCCGCATTAATTCTAGATTATACGCAACCACGAAAAATGGCGCCTAGAGCGAGTTCAACATACGTATGCAGCAAGAATGTAGATGTTAGTTTATTGATGGAAATTAACCATTTCTTCACACTAGCCGTATATAGGCTAAGGTTTTTGATGGATAAAGTCAACATGAAAAATTCAATGCCAAGGCCGGGATTTGAACCACGAATCTCCTGGATTCCGTCCAGTCGCTCTAACCCATTGGGCTACCATGGCCAGTGTGCCGTCCTGACATTAAAGTCTCCATTTGACTCATATATTTTCCCCGTAGACTACTAGGGGCTCTCGCATCCGAGATACACCGTTTGTGGCGACTTACTGTCGTAAGTACTTGGTTCTCAGGCTTCATCGTTTAACTCTTATTATTTTAGTTAACTGGTGTAAATTAATTATTTCTTCACACTAGCCGTATATAGGCTAAGGATTTTGATAGACAGAGTTAACATGAAAAATTCTATGCCATGACCGGGATTTGAACCACGAATCTCCTGGATTCCGTCCAGTCGCACTAACCCATTGAGCTACCATGGCCAGTGTGCCGTCCTGACATTAAATTCTCAATTTGACTCATATATTTTCCCCGTAGACCACTAGGAGCTCTCGCATCCGAGATACACCGTTTGTGGCGACTTACTGTCGTAAGTACTTGGGTCTCAGGCTTCATCGTTTAACTCTTATTATTTTAGTTAACTGGTGTAAATTAATTATTTCTTCACACTAGCCGTATATAGGCTAAGGATTTTGATAGACAGAGTTAACATGAAAAATTCTATGCCATGACCGGGATTTGAACCACGAATCTCCTGGATTCCGTCCAGTCGCTCTAACCCATTGAGCTACCATGGCCAGTGTGCCGTCCTGACATTAAATTCTCAATTTGACTCATATATTTTCCCCGTAGACCACTAGGAGCTCTCGCATCCGAGATACACCGTTTGTGGCGACTTACTATCGTAAGTACTTGAGTCCCAGGCTTCATCGTTTAACTCTTATTATTTTAGTTAACTGGTGTAAATTAATTATTTCTTCACACTAGCCGTATATAGGCTAAGGATTTTGATAGACAGAGTTAACATGAAAAATTCTATGCCATGACCGGGATTTGAACCACGAATCTCCTGGATTCCGTCCAGTCGCTCTAACCCATTGAGCTACCATGGCCAGTGTGCCGTCCTGACATTAAGTTCTCAATTTGACTCATATATTTTCCCCGTAGACCACTAGGAGCTCTCGCATCCGAGATACACCGTTTGTGGCGACTTACTATCGTAAGTACTTGGGTCTCAGGCTTCATCGTTTAACTCTTATTATTTTAGTTAACTGGTGTAAATTAATTATTTCTTCACACTAGCCGTATATAGGCTAAGGATTTTGATAGACAGAGTTAACATGAAAAATTCAATGCCATGGCCGGGATTTGAACCACGGAGCGCCACAAACGGTGTATCTCGGATGCGAGAGCCCCTAGTGTTTTACCGGGTAAATATATGAGCCAAATGGAGAATTTAATGTCAGGACGGCACGTTGGCCATGGTAGCTCAATGGGTTAGAGCGACTGGATGGAAACCAGGAGATCCGTGGTTCAAATCCCGGCCATGGCAAGGAATTTTTCATGTTGACTCTATCCATCAAGAATGTAGATGTTTTGATGGTTTTTTATTTGCTAGTAGTGATGTGTTTTTCTAACATGAAACATATAATTCCATACTGTTTTCTGGAATTTTATTACCTGGTTTATTTCATATGCCTCTTGAAATTTAATTTCATTTCTACTTGGCACTATTTTATCGATTACTCAGGTCATAGATGAAACAACAACGATTCAGATGAAATAAATACATACTACATTCAAAACGTGACCGAAATTCTTAATAACATAGATTGTCTTAAAGCAATTTCCATAAAAGTTCTCTCAAAGCACTTCCCTTCTGCAGTGAAGCACTTTTGCCACCGCCTGTAAAGAGACTGGAAGCCATTTTCAGATCCTGTCGTAGCCTTCTTGATGTTATCCTGAGACTTTTATGCGATTCATAAACATTTTGTTTTCATTACAGCTTCAGCATAAGCTTCTAACATTCTCAATCTCTCTAAGGGAGATTTGGTAACAAAACTAAAAACATTGCCTGTTTGTTTGCTCCCTATTGCCAACATTATGAAATGCAATGATGAAACATTTGCATAAACCTGGTTGCCACGCAAAAACCAATAATCATCATTATGTCAATTCAAATAAATTTCATGGACGTTACCAACACCTATATTAAAGAGAAAGTAAGTCTGAAAACTTTTTAATATAGGGTTATAAAATGAGCATGATGGGTTCTGCAGCAACCATGCGACTCGTCTTTGGTTCGATCCCAGGTGTCCGCCCATTCTGACCATTGTTTTCTCGTTGGTTATTCCTGGTCGGTTAGATAAGCGATGGAGTATAGATAAATAAATAATATCCGA